>CAIGRO010125503.1:0-14611 GCA_903798355.1 Fraxinus baroniana
GAGCTAACTTGAGCGATGATGGGTCTCATTACATAACTTTGTCTTTAGGTTTTAAGCAGACTTTTTGATGGGCCTCCGCTATATAACTTCTTGGGTTTTTAGATGGTCCCATTTGGGGCTTATCCTTCGAATCTCTTAGTGGGGCTTCATTCTTTGGACCATTCGATTGAGCCATATTTTCGTATGTCAACAATTTTCCCTACTTTTTAATCACACATTCTCAAAAAATTAACTATTCAAAACAATGTTTTTGCGAAAAAAATAGCCACCATAGCCCTTTTATGTAACAAATTGTACGTTAGAAGTAACTCCTAACACGCTTGGAAATAAAAGAAACTTGCACCGATTTTTATGCACAAGCATAGCTAAACATAATGTAGGTATATATCAGTAAGAGGGTTGCATCAAGTACCAGGAAAAGAGAGCAAAAGAGGAACCTATTCTCTAGCAAAATCATATTTTGCCTTGTACCCTAATGTGTTCTAAAATACGCTTATGGATCCAGTCTATGTACAGCAAGCCAAGATGGAATTAGTTCATGCCTTTTCTGAAGATCGAATGTTCATAATACAGCACCAAACTTTTTGTAGAATATATCATACGATACGTGATTTAGAGTCAACAACATATCTATATTATACCTTAACTAGATCATCAAACTCTGACCTCCTCTTGAACTTTTCAAACTCAGATCTTCCGTACAACACAGCTTCTTCCAGCTTCCCAACCTGCAGTAAGATGTGGATCAGAGTTGCTGAAGAAAATGCCTAGTTTTCAAAACAAAAAATTGACAAAAATATTGGAATTTTACGTCGTATTCCGCATTTATAATTGGAGAATACACGACCAATTAAAAATTTCTAAAACAAAAAAGATTCAAGTTGGCGTGAATGATGAAACACAAGGCACAAAGTAAATACAATACTTGCACGAGGCAAGGAAAGACGTATTCAAATCTCTTATAGAGCTGCTATATTGACCCCTACCAACCTACCATGACTAACTTATTAAATGACATTTCTTCCTCGATCTTATTCAAGTTTTAATACAGATTTTCCAAAAACTTCTATTTTTATATTAAATTCCATATATTTAACCTATATTCTATGTTTGACTCTCTTTATTTCTCACAAACATTTTCAACCACATTTACACAATAAAATATTTTGCACGTGAATCCAAAACTTTTCCCTACTTTTTAACCAAACATTCTCAAAAAAATCACTATTCAAAACATCAATTTTCCTCCAACTTTTTATAATGGCCATCAAACAAGGGCTTAATAGAAAATGCGTCTTATATAGTTAAGGAAAAATATTACACTAACTATTGGTTTTTAAGCTCTAATATACAAATCACATGAAATTAGACAGGTTCTAATTTATTTTAACCAAAGCCGACCATACACTTGACATGACTGACAAGTTATGAGTTTACCCTGAAGTGCTCATGCTTCGTGTCGGAGGACCAAAGCACTTGTGGGTTTAACATCATAAAGTTGATTACATGTGCAAACCATACTTCACATGGCTCTTATCTGTTGAGAGTTACAAACCCTAGTTCTATTCTATCGAGAGCAATCAATGCACATGAAGAAAAATACACTAAAAAACACAATTTATAGAGGTTGCTTTAATGTGAGACACGTTTTCTTCCACCGCTACAGTAATATAGAAACCCGAATGAAGGGATTTGATTAGGGATTGATTTTGGAATGATTTGTGTACCATATTTAATTGTTTCCATAGTTAAGTAGGATATTTTATGTTTCCTTACTTAGGGGATTATTTTCCTTTTAGATTGTAACTCTCAATTGTATATAAATTCATGTATACAGGAATGAATAATTTAATTCACACAGAAATTGTGTGTTTCATTGTCTTCTACATGGTAGTGTCAGAAATTCCTACTAACAGTAAGGACTCTACAACATCAGAATCACTTCAAAGTGAGGCAGAGATAATCTCGTCCATGGGCTCCAATAACATCGAAAATACTTCCTTTCAACTCACTGTCGAAAAGTTGAATGGAAAAAACTTTCGAGAATGAGCCCAATCCATCAAATTGATAGTCGAAGGAAAAGGAAAAATGGGTTATCTCATCAGTGAAACTAAGAAACCAACAAAGACGACGCTTCTTCAAAAATGGAAATCGGAAAACTCCTTGATAACCGCCTCGCTCGTTAATTCCATGGCTCCGTCAATAAGTAAAACTTACCTATTCTTGCCTACGGCAAAAAAGTCTGGGACGCAGTGAAAGAAACATACTCAGGTGGAGAAAATGCGTCACTAATCTTCGAGTTAAAGACTCGATTGTGGCAAACCAAACAAGGGGAAAGAGAAGTTATAGATTATTACTTGGAGATGACAAACTTGTGGCAGGAACTTGATCTCAACTTTGAGGAGGAATGGAAATACCCGGGCGACAGTGTACGTTATAATAAAAGGGTTAAGAATGAACGGGTTTTTGAATTTCTGGCCGGGCTCAACCGCGATTTGGATGATGTTAGGGACGAATCTTAGGTCGGCGACTACTACCAACTACATGAGAGGTTTTTGCAGAAGTGCGAAGGGAAGAATATCATCGAAAAACCATGATGAAGACCGGGGAAGATGAGGGCACGGTGGAATCGACGATGCTGTCAAGACGGAATGGATTTTGTAGGCTTAAAAGAGTTGGAAGATCAAAGAATGGGCCGGCTGCTGTAAATGGGCTAAATGGGTCAAATTTTATTAAGAATCCATGGGCTAAA
The DNA here is from genome assembly GCA_903798355.1 of Fraxinus baroniana. Taxonomy (NCBI): domain Eukaryota; kingdom Viridiplantae; phylum Streptophyta; class Magnoliopsida; order Lamiales; family Oleaceae; genus Fraxinus; species Fraxinus baroniana. Next base: position 2,753 of record CAIGRO010125503.1, read on the forward strand.
AAACTTATAATGGACCAGGTGAACCTGCATGCATACTAGGGCTCACTGGACATGGTATTGGGCCTGGAATGAATGGATTATTTCCGAATGGATCAAAACAACTTACGGGACGGCCATAGTGTGAACACTGTTGCAAACCAGGACACAATGATGATACATGTTGGGATCTACACGAGAAGCCCATTGACTGGAAGCCCAGGCAAAATACCCGAAATCGAGGTTATCAAGCATCAATTAGTCCTATTGAAAATTCCAAAGAAAATAATTCTACCGCATGGCATGCATTTAATCCTGAACAATTGGAACAACTTTATCAAATTTTTTCCAATCTTCAAACTTCGAGTCAATCTTCCAAACACGACCCCTCAATCTCATTAGCTTACAAAGGTAAACATTTGAGAGCCTTTACTACCTCTTCAAAATACAAAATTCATTGGATTATTGATTCAGGTGCGTGACCACATGACGGACTCTTACCATCTTTTCTCCTCATATACGACTTGTGCTTGCAATATTAAGGTCAAAATTGCAGATTGATCTCTCAACTGTTGTAGGAAAATGGAATATCCAAATATCTGATTCTATAACACTGAACCCAGTACTTCATGTTCCAAATTTATCTTGTAATCTGTTATCCATTAGTCAGTTAACAAAAAATTCAAATTGCTCAGCTAAATTTTTTTCATCCCACTGTGTTTTTCAGGACCTATCATCGAGGAAGATGATTGGCAGTGCTAAAGAGTATGAGGGCCTTTACTACTTTGAGGAAGCAGATTTGAGTATGCCTAATCAAATTGCAATTTGTGATTCTGCATGTCTCTAGGGATAGTAAGATTTTACTGTGGCATAACCGAATGGGTCATCCCAATATGCAATATTTAAGACATGTACTTCCGTCTTTTTTTGAATAAAGCTTCCTTCGATTTTCAATGTGAGATCCGTGAACTAGCAAGACACCATCATAGTACTTTTTCGAAATCCATGTACAAACCATATAAACCATTAACCATTCACTATAATTCACAGTGATTTATGGGGACCTTCACGAATCCCAATCACACACACAAAATGGTTCGTTACATTTATCGATGATCATACTCATGTCTGTTGGGTTTATATGTTAAAAGAAAAAACTGATGTTCGCTCAGTATTCATCAATTTTCACTTAATGGTTCGAACACAATTCCAAACTCAAATTCAAATCCTCCGTACAGACAATGGCACCGAATACTTCAACTCTATCTAACGTGACCACCTACAAAAACATGGTATAGTCCACCAAATTTCGTGTGTCGACACTCCTCAACAAAATGTGATTGTCGAACGCAAAAATAGACATCTCCTTGAAGTTGCCCGTACCTTAATGTTCACTACAAACATGCCAAAACAATACTGGGGAGACGCCATTCTAACATCTACCTACCTTATCAACAGAATGCCTAGCCGCATACTGGATTTTGAATCACCTCTTCAAAAATTTCATAACTGCTTTCCTACCTCAGGTCTATACTCTAATCTACCTCTCAAGGTGTTCGGTTGTACTGCATTTGTTCACGTTCATCCTTACAATCGAACCAAACTAGACCCTCGTGCGGTTAAATGTGTATTCATTGGATACTCAGCCACTAACAAAGGGCTAAAAATGTTATGATACCACAAAGAAGATATTGTAAGTATTGATGTTACATTCTTTGAAAGAACACCTTATTTTCAAAAGTCCTCTTTTTAGGGGAGAGCGAAGATCGATTCTTAGATTTTGATCTTTCTCTTCCTAAACATACCTCAAACACATACTCTGATTCCATCATACCATTGAGTTCCAACATGCAATGTGTAGAACATAACTTGAACTCAGGAGGAGATGCAAGAAAATAAAAGGACAAGAGATACTAGTTTACTTAAGGAAGCCAAAATCAAAGGAGAACCTCATACTTGAAGCACCAAGAGAATTGGAACCGATGATAGCTCCACACCACCATGAGTCCGAATCTCCTGACATCAATTTACCCATTGCACTCAGGAAACCAATTCGGTTATGTACTCTTCACTCAATCTCAAAGTTCATATCATATAATGCCTTATCTACAAAATTTCGTACTTTTACATCTAACCTTGACAGCACAACGATTCCAAGAAATATTCAGGAAGCCCTGGAGGTTCTAAGCTGGAGAAATGCAGTAATGGAAGAAATGCAAGCCCTACAAAAGAATGAAACTTGGGAGGTGATAGATCTACTAAAAGGAAAAAGACCGGTAGGATGCAAATGGGTGTTCAATGTGAAATATAAGGCTAATGGGACAATAGAAATATATAAAGCTCGTCTGCAAAATGATATACACAAACCTATGGCATAGACTATACAGAAACATTTGCACCGGTGGCTAAGTTAAATACGATACGTGTCCTTCTATCCTTAGCATCCAACTAAAATGGCCTCTTCAACAACTCGACATTAAAAAAATGCATTTTTAAATGGGGAATTGGAAGGAGTATTCATGACACTACCACCAGGCTTCTTCTTACAAGAAGAAAATCAAGTCTGTAAACTAAAAAAATCTCTATATGGCCTAAAGTAGTCTCCAAGGGCATGGTTTGATCGATTTGCCAAGGTGTTGAAAAAATAGGGTTATTAGCAAGAACTGTCAGATCACACTATGTTCTTCCATAATCGAAGAGTTGAAGAAAAATAATTTTAATTGTATACGTCGATGATATAATCCATTAATTCTAATTGGGGGACAACACATTTGAGATGGAAAGACTGAAAAAACACCTAGCAACTGAGTTCGAGGTAAAAGGCTTAGACCAAATGAGATATTTCTTAGGAATGGAAGTTCCAACGTCAAGGAGAGGTATCAGTATTTCACAACGAAAATACATTCATGATCTCCTATCTGAAACGGACATGCTTGGATGTAAACCATGTGACACCAATTGAGACAGGAAGAAAAAAAGAAAATTTTGGGAAACCAGTTGAGAAAGACAGATATCGACGACTAGTTGGAAAGCTGATCTATCTATCTCATACAAGACCAGATATTGCATTCGCAGTAAGTGTGGTAAGTCAACATATGCATTCACCGAAGGAAACTAATTTGGAAGCAATATATAAAATTCTCAAGTATCTAAAAGGATCTTCAGGAAAGGGATTGTTCTTCAAGAAAACTGAAAGGAAGTAGAAGTTTTTACAGATGCAGATTAGGCTGGTTCTACAGAAGACAGGAGATCGACTATCGGCTACTGTACCTATGTATGGGGTAACTTGGAAAAGTAAGTAACAAAATGTAGTAGCAAGAAGCAGTGCAGAAGCTTTATTTAGAGCAGTGGCACAAGGAATTTGTGAAGGACTATGGTTAAAGAAACTTTTAGAAGAATTGCAAGTCGTTGTAAAACTCCCAATAAAACTATATTGCATCAATCAACATCTCTTTGAATCCAGTACAACATGATCGAGCTAAACATGTAAAAGTGGACAAGCACTTTATCAAAGAAAAGGTTAAAGGAGTGATTTGTATGACATGTCCCTACAAAGGAACAAACAACAAATGTCTTCACCAAAGGATTGCCTCAACAGAGTTTTGATAACTTCATTCACAAGTTGGATATGTTCAACATTTACCATCCAACTTGAAGAGGAGTGTAGAAACCCGAATGAGGGGATTTGATTAGGGACTGATTTGTGTACCATATTTAATTGTTTCCATAGTTAAGTAGGATATTTTATGTTTCCTTAGGGGATTATTTTTCCTTTTAGACTGTAACTCTCAGTTGTATATAAATTCATGTATACATGAATAAATAATTTAATTCACACAGAAATTGTGTGTTTCATTGTCTTTTACAAGTAATTCACTATGATGAAAACAAATTTATAAGAAAAAATTGTACAACTGTCTTCTCTAACCTCTCTCTCTTTCTCTCTCTCTCTCTCTCTTTTATGATGGTAATACAAGATCTTAATGACGACTCTCTATTTATAAGATAAATTAGGACAAAATCGAAATTTACAAGGATATGAATTTTTAAACCAAAATTTATAAGGACACAAATTTTTAAACCATCCTTAGTAAAATTTTGGTCCGAAGGCGGGTCATCTTTTCGGTGGGGGATTCTTGCCCCCTTCCAACCTTATGGGCAACATTCTCCAAATTTGTTCATATTTATAATTTCTAACACAAGAAATAGAGAATAGACACTAACGGTATATTCATGATTCAATAACCTACAGAAGGAAAAAGACATTTACCCGAACAAGCTCAATAAATTTTTGAGTATGTAGCAAAAAGCAAATAGAAGACGTATCATCCTGCATATAGCAAACAAATTATCAAGTCAATGATAACAATATCAGCATGGATCTATTTAAAAAAATTCAAGATGTGAGAGGGCAAGGAGTTCATCCACAGCCTACGTCATGAATATCAGTCAAGTGTAGAAAAATGTCATCTTTATGGGTAAATCCATTTATATATTTGTCACCATTAAAAGCTGATGGATGCATCCATCAGAATCTTTGAGATGTCACATGGCACGCATAAATAATGGTTGGCAATACACATTTTGATGAGCATATGATGTAGGACAATCCTATTGTAAATATGAATAGGATTAGATATTTATAATAAAATGTTTAGTTGTAATAAGTTTCATCTTTTTACTCTAATATTTTGTTTAGAATATAATTTCTTTTCTTTATTGATTATAATATGATTTCTAATTTCTTTTATATTAGTTTTCTTATTTTTGCTTCCTTATATTAATAGAATAATGGAATAATCTTGCCTATAAATATAAAGACATTGTACACTTTTTGACAACAATCAATTATTATTCAATACATACAAGACATGATTGTTCAAATATCGATCTTATTTATTACAACGCTTCCGCACAAAATTGGTATCAGAGCAAGGAAAAAATACTTTTTTGTTGATAAAAGAATAAACAAAAGATAGACGATGATCCGGTGGTAGTCGAATTGCCGATGACGAACACATGCTCAACAAAGTCGAAAAACAAATCAACAGGATCGATGAAACCCTTTACAATATCACGCAAATGCTGACTGTGTTGAGTCTTGAAAGAAATCGCGAGCCTGTGAATAAGTAAGCTAACAAGAATTTGCAGACTTTAACTGCTATGACTGTTGGTTGCTTTAATAAGCATAGAATACGACAACATATGGTTAGAGAATTTCCTCAACTCCTATTCAAGTTTGAAAACACACAAGTTATCAAGGATTATTTTCTTCCACAAAACTCGAGGATGAGTTTTTTTTCAAATAGGAAAGATTGATGTAGGACAATCCTATTATAAATAGAATTATGATTATATATTTATAATAAGATATTTAGTTGTAATAAATTTTATCTTTTTATTCTAATATTTTGTTAACATGATTGTTCAAATATCGATCTTGTTTATTACAACGCTTCCGCACAAAATTGGTTTCAGAGCAAGGAAAAAATACTTTTTTGTTGATAAAAGAATAAACAAAAGATAGACGATGATCCGGTGGTAGTCGAATTGCCGATGACGAACGCATGCTCAACAAAGTCGAAAAACAAATCAACAGGATCGATGAAACCCTTTACAATATCACGCAAATGCTGACTGTGTTGAGTCTTGAAAGGAATCGCGAGCCTGTGAATAAGTAAGCTAACAAGAATTTGTAGACTTTAACTGCTATGACTGTTGGTTGCTTTAATAAGCATAGAATACGACAACATATGGTTAGAGAATTTCCTCAACTCCTATTCAAGTTTGAAAACACACAAGTTATCAAAGATTATTTTCTTCCACAAAACTCGAGGATGAGTTTTTTTTCCAATAGGAAAGATTGATGTAGGACAATCCTATTGTAAATAGAATTATGATTATATATTTATAATAAGATATTTAGTTGTAATAAATTTTATCTTTTTATTCTAATATTTTGTTTAGAATATGATTTCTTCTCTTTATTGATTAGAACATGATTTCTAATTTTGGATTTTATATTAGTTTTACTATTTTTGTTTCCTTATATTAGTAGGATTATGGAATAATCTTGCCTATAAATACAAAGACCCTGTACACTTTTTGATAACAANTATTTTGTTTAGAATATGATTTCTTCTCTTTATTGATTAGAACATGATTTCTAATTTTGGATTTTATATTAGTTTTACTATTTTTGTTTCCTTATATTAGTAGGATTATGGAATAATCTTGCCTATAAATACAAAGACCCTGTACACTTTTTGATAACAATAAATTATTATTCGATATACAAGACATGATTGTTCAAATATCGTTCTTATTTCTTACATAATTCTTATCACAAGAATTTCTTAATGCTTCCGCACCAGTATATCAGCCTTAGACACTTCAGTTCCTAAAGAATACAGGTCATTTCAGAGTGCTTTCTATGAAATGTACATTAAAAGCTGGACTACATGAAAACAGTCAAGGCGATTCTAAATTAAAAGCTCAAGCAAAAAATTAAAAAAAAAAAAAAAAAAATCTTGATGTCTTCTACCTGAACAATTTGAGGATACAATTCACGGAGTTTAGCAAATGTTTCATCGATTTCGCCACGCCTTATTAGCTGCACGACCAAAGAAAAGAAAATAGTTATTTAATATTTTCTGTAATATTACTAGTTATTAAAAGTTGCTTATCATGCGCAGTAGATATAGCAGATTATGTTGAGTCAGGAGCCCTAATGTGTTGAGTAAATATGGAACTGAAAATTTTCACGAGTAAAAGATTAAGAGAACTAAAATCCAATCTCCTCACGCATCATGTAATTGTATTGATAAATTGAAGGTCAAAACATATTTATGTTGGGCGAGAGTGCTGCAACAAATAATGTGTGCCGTTACTCAAAAAATCGTTGCAAAGAATTTTGACACCTGAATTTGGAAATAGACAAGATAATATCCATCCTAAAAATGTATGTGCTTGCTGATGGCTACAAAATCTTGCTGTTGCAGCAAATATCCAAAACCTAGAACATAATTTGGAACATTTTGCTCCACAGGCTAAACATGAGAAAGCCTTTGCCTGAAGAGGTTAACATTAACCTTCAAAACTTCTGATGAAAAAGGACAAATCATTCTTTGACTTCATGGAAGAATCCTAGCAAGTCTGTGACAGTTTACACCCTAAGTTTCTAAATGATCATGTCTAGGTGCAAGGGAAGAGCTGAAGTTACAATCGATGTCCCATCTTAAAGTGATGTTTCCTAATAATGTAAGATTACTTCCCTACACCTATCCAGTTTTGTCTGTCATTTTCAGCTCGGCAACCTATGAAAGTGAGAAATTGGTAACCTAATCATCACTCTCTTAGTGAATATATTTTATAACACAGTTCAACTATTCCCATCATGATCATGGCACTCCGAGAAGTAATGCCATCATGATCATGGAACTCATAGATGTGGGTAAAAGGGGGAGAGGAAAAAAAGGAATGAATGGTCATAAATTTTAAATTTAATCAAAATAGGTTGTCCCTGCTGGCAGGATGTGAAAACCCAGAAACTAGTAACTCCCAAAAACCCGTTGGTAATTATGAAGAATAATAATGTGCTTCAATTCATACCTCACGAAGAGTCCTTCTATTCATTGCATACATGTTGTCTTCCTCATTGAACCCATTTTCTGGAACCAACGAAATTGAAGGAGCGGTACTTTTACTAGCCATATCATAAAATTCAAGTGTTCCTTCATACCCATAGTGCTGTAAATAAGAACGAACTAATCTGGGAAGAGAAAAAAACCAAAGGAGATTATCAAAGAAAACATCAGTTGTAGTTCTATATTTCGGTAGTCCAATAAATGTCTAATTACTCCAGTTATAAATCTGAAATTCTCATTATAAGATGTTTGAGCACATTTTTAAAAAAGAACACAACAATGATCATCAGAACTGAAGTGCATGTATGATGAAAGACTCATAAATTTAGAAACTCAATTCTTGAGTGTGAATCATTTATTCTGCATCAGCCAAGAAAGGCTGTTATTTGCATGTTTCCAAGAGAGAAAAATTCAGCAGCTTATTTTTTACAAAATTAACTCAGCCACAATTTTCCTTGAGGATCAGAAAAAATAAATAAAACTTTGAACAAATATTATGGACTAGCATATTAATTGTATTTGTGGGTTTTGAACATTTCTCTCAATGACACAATTTGAGCAAAAAGCAACAATGTTCATTTCTAATTAAAAATAAATCATGGATTCACATTATGATTAGATCCACCAAAAATGTCATATAATATTTTTAAGAAGCAATTACCTTTTTTTCTAATATAAAGCCCATTTATTTTATTGTTCTGAAGTCCCAGGAAAGGATAGTTCAAAATGATGAACCCCCTTCCTTACAACTATAAACATGATAGCATTTGAATCAGGAATTCACGAATTATTGTGATGTTCAGAAATACATTATCTACAGCAATAAAAAATCAGTATCATCTAAACTATTTTTCCAGTTGCCTCATTGCCAAAGAAATAATAGGAAGATATGAAAATAAGAAAAATTTTAACAACGAAATTAGAATGGGGAATGCCATTAGCACATAGGCTGCTGTTTTGACAAGTGTAGAATTTTACTAATAAGAGGAATCACAGTGGCGGACATTATATTGAAGTCAAGTACTTGTACATAAAATGGAATCATCGACTTGTAGCATTTCGGGCACCTTAAACCCCCCAAATATCAGAACATTCTTGTTGTGAAGCTTGAAAATAGCAACATGAACTTACCCATGACTAGCATCCAGTGGTATTGAAATACAGTCAATTTTCTCTTGTTGAATTGCTCTTTGCTCTGCCTCATATGCCTGATTGATAGATATGATATGAATGAGACATAATAGTTTGAGCATCGTAATTTTATCAGTTTGTTCTCAAGTTCAATAACATTCCAATTTTGTTTAACGGAAAATACTGAAAAGCAAGTTGATGCATGCAAAAGAGCAACAAAATTAGATTTACAAACCAAAATTCCTAAAACAGAAATAATGAATATGTTGTAAGTTATTTTGGTGCATTCAGTTCATATGATAAAATATTCACATCAAATCTAAGTATGCGCTTTGGTTGGTATCTACCAGTCATATTAAGTAAAAGGAAGTGAAAAATATGAAGGTGCATTTTAAACAATATACAACCCACATTTACAATCCAAATTAAGAAAAGATTTGAAAAAATTGGACCCAATGCCACATTAAGTGAAGATCTTAAACCTTTTTTTTTTTATTGGGAGTGAGGACAGTGGCACAAGAATATGGAGGACCCAATGCCACGTTAAGTGAAGATCTTAAACCTTATTTTTTTTCTAATTATGCTAATCTTCACTAATTATTTGCTCAATATTCCCAATTCCAAGGAACTGGTTGTTCAAAATAAGCATGTCTAGCATATGAACGTAATTAAGGCAGGAATTAACGAAAAGTTGCAACAAACTTGTTCAATGGAGAAAGGAATTGGAGAAGGAGAAGTCAAATCTTACTTTAATATCAAAAACAAATGGATCCTTTCCAAAATTGACAGTCACCCTGCCACACACATCAAAGCACAATCTCAAGAAGTTAGATACATCTAAATGTTTTAAATCTTGAGAAAGTATTCGCACAGCAATGGGAATGGAGAAGTAGCATGTTCATGCAGTATGCACTTGATAGTGCATTAACCGTAGTATTTGGAAACCACAAAGAAGAGACTCAAAAGTCGTTATTAAAAAAATAGCCCAGAACTATTTTTTCTATTTGTTGCGGATTAAGGAAAAAATCAACAATGTTTACAGAAAGATCTCACAAACTGGGATGCAGGAAGGCTTCGACAATATTTTTTTCAGCTTTATGCTATGGACATCAGCTATTGAAGTCATTTACATGCTTAGGAGAATGATGGACAAGTTAGAAAAAAGAAACAAGATTTGCATAAGATTTATAATTATTTAGAAAAAGCCTAGAGGGTACCCATTTAAGTGCTATGCTGCGTGCTAGCCTGTTATGTATAAAAGGAATTTTTATTAGATATATGAATATTATTAAGAAGAAATTGTTGGAACCATCCAAATTTAACACCCCATTTTGAACAATGGCCGAAAATTGACAGGTTTGCATCCATGGCCATTTTTTAAAAAAGGATGAAAATACCCTCTGTTGCAAGAACACTTCAACTACGATGTCCTATCCATATTCGCCACGTGTCGGATACCGACACTCCTCGTATACTTTAGATGATCATTTTCCTTTCTTTATAAGAAATATTATATATTTATAACTTAGCCCCAGTTTGAGCCACATTCATTCTCTTTCTTCTACTCATTTTCAATTACACATTTTTCAATAAAATAATATTTTTCATCACATCAACAAAAAAATGCATTCTTGGCCCCAAAATGTGCACCAAACATGGGCACAAAGTTATTATTGAATAACAAATAGATACTCATTTAAAAAATTTCAACAAGAAATTAATAACAAGTATAAAATTTAATTTATACTATATAAATGAAGAATTTTAAAGAATTTAATCGTGTCGAGTGAGTACTTTTTTAAAAATCGCGTGTCAAGATATCCAACGTACTGAGTCGAAAACACATATCCGTGTCGGTTCATCATAGTAAATACTTTTAAAAAATTTCCAATATCTAGCTGGAGCCCAAAATCGTTTCTTCTTTCCCACAATTCTTAAATCCATTTGTTTTACTCACTCTCAACTCAACCCCAAACCGACAATTCATTCGCCGACATCTCACCTTAGAAGATTATCACTATGCCACCTCTGCCGCCTCGTTTTCCATGAGAAAAGATCTAAATCAACCTCAAACTAACGGGCATTTTCATTTTCTATTTCCTTTTCTTCTTCCGAATTATCAATTCAACCATCAAAACGAGTCTTTAGTTTTAGAGGCAATGAAGGGGTGTCTTCTTATAGGTGGAGAAGTTCTCAAGAGAATGAAAATTTGGGAAGTTTTCTCGAAATTATATTAGAATAAGGAAATTTACAAAAAAGAATAGGAAGAACATGACCATTATTGTTTGTTGAATAACATGAAAAAATGTAGAAAACTTGTTCTAGATTTCTTTTTATTTTTTCATTTATTACATGTATTTCTTTTAATTTTTATTCACATCCGTGCAATACTTTTGCATGTTATAAATATTTAAAAAATAGGTAAATTTTTTGAAAACGATTTGTTAATTAATAGTTGGACAAATGTTGGATACTATATAATACATAAACATGGAGGAATAAATGTTGATTTTTCATTATGTTTTTTTTCGTTTTCTGACTTTTTTTTTAGTGATTTTGAATGTCTATGATTTCATGGATTTTCGACTTTTTAGGATAGCAAATGTTAAAAAAAGTAAATAACGTTAACATGACTAGATTAAAATTGGTCGCTCGATATTGTCCGAAACATAGAATTTTTGAAGGGGTTAAGGGAATTTAGAACGAGGTATTGTACAAATTCTCTATTTATGATTGAAATGGAGAATTTTTGCTGATCAAATATCGAGTTATGGAGATATTCTCGATATTTTCCTACGAAAATCTCGAGTATGCTGGGATATCGAGTTTGGTGTGCAAATCTCAAGTATTCTGGAAAATATAGAGTTAGCTTTGCAAATCTCGAATTTGCTTGTTAGCTTAACTTCAAATGCGCAAAGCTTTTGAACCACAACTCTGAATTGCACTTCATTTTGCGTTGAACTTTAAATTCAGTTATTCCAATGGTATACTATTTACTCGATGAAGATGTGTAACAAAAGTTGTATGATAAGTGTATTTTGTACACTTATTTAGGCTACTAAATTAGAGTATTTGTAATTGATCTAGATGAATTATAACTTAATTT
>CAIGRO010125546.1:0-27136 GCA_903798355.1 Fraxinus baroniana
AAACTCCTTCGCCTCCACTCTAAATCGCTGACTAAAAAATAACTTGTTCGCATTCGGCCAAATTTTCCTTTGATTACTCATGAACGGCACATCTGACGACATCACAGGCCTGACAGCTGATCTGTATGCATTCTGCTGAAGATTCTAGTCTTCCAGGTTTTCCAGCGCCGACGCGTGGCCCTCACGCGCCGGCAGGATCGCCGCCGGAGCGTCACATACGGTGCCGGACACCCTCACCGGCGTCGGAATGGCCTGCTGGGGCCACCGGTGGGGCGCGTGTGCCGGAAGTTGTTGTATCGGGATCAGGGTTCCGAAACGAGCCCCTGCTGCCATGGAAGAGCCGCCCTTGCTGCCTTTTCATCCAGCCTTCTCCTCCATCCAGAACCGGTCGCCGGACGTAGCAGCTTCGATTGGGCCGGCGGTGCTAGGGTTTCTCCCTAGGGCCGCCGCCTGTGAGTGAGTATTTTGTGGCGTGAGGCCGGTAGAGGTGGGGTCGCCGATCACTGCCTCTCCGCCGGCACTGGGTGTAGCTTGGGGGGTAGGTTGTTGTATGGTTGGTGTTTGGATTTTGGGGGAGGGTTCCATTCGGGAGGCTAGGAGAAGATGCTTATTATCCATGTGGTTTTTTGATCTTTTTGTAGTAAGTTTGATAGGCATTCTTGATCATTGGATCTTAATGTAGGTAAGTTGAGGTATAATAAATGGGATTGAGCAACTTTCTACAGCTCTCTCTTGAATTATTGCCTTCTAAAAATATGCACAAGTCAAAGTCCCTGTTTTCTTAATCTCATCTTTACTCACAATTAATTTTGGTGGCATTTTAACATTGGAGTTACCTCCTTCAAGACTTATCCATTCATTAACATCTTTAGCTTCCTGAGTTACCAGAGCCACCTCTGCGGAGGCATTAGCTGACCTCCTCTCAGTAATCAACTTGTCTCCATATATAATGCTGCTATTTCAATCAACAATACCATTAGTCCTTTTGCACACAGAAGAGAGAACTTTACTATAATCATCCAAACAAAACCCAAAGATTTTACAGTTTCTCTCAAGGGTTGGAGCTTGACTAAGCATTTCTCAAATCATCTATCTACCAAATTCATTGCAACAGGATCCTCAATGTTGTTTTGCACATTAACCAAATGAGGGTAAGCAATTCTGGAAAGAGATTTCTTCCAATATAAAAGTCATAATACTCCATGGATTCGAGAATATTCTCTAAATGATAAGAAAATGTTGAAACATTTCAATCATCAGTGTTCAAATTTCAGATCCAACACAATGACATAATAGCTTACATTAGCCATAGTTTCAAGTATCATGGCCCTCTTAACATAAATCAGCTAGATTTGTCAGAGAAAAGTGCAAATGCATAATGATGATACAATTAGTTAAAAGATATCCTTCATTTTCTCATCAACAACATGGGTATTGAGTGTAGTAATTCTGATCAATTAGCTTATGGAAGAAGCAATTCCACTTTGATAGCAACATATGGATGCTTCAATAGCTCATTTGCAACCAGTGCATTCATTAGTGGAGAAAGATCTTTGAGCATGGATATGGCACGTGATTATTCCATGTTTGAGAGCAAATTCTGACTTTGTTCCAGCAAAGGAAGAAGTTCATCAAGAGACTGTGTAGGGTGAAGAAGCTTTTTCCCACATGTCATCGTAGATTATTCAAACATTTTATAGGGCACCCCACCACATTTTGTGGACTATAGTTTATCATGGAAATCCTGCTTTCTTTTTTTGTAACCTTTTCTTTTCTCTAATTTTCTGAACAGTAACTCTATGAACGGTACCATTAATAATCAGTATCTTTGACTAAAAACTTCCTAAATTTTATTGTGTGGGTTTTGGGTGTTGAGTCGTGATATTAGATAGGTTATTGGACTAGGATAATGGGTGGTGGGCTAAAGGTTAGTGGTTCGGATATTTGGTTATCGTGTTAGCTTGATGTAGGCTTTGGGTATCTAGGTTTGCGCAGGTTTCAGGTTATGGGCTAGGTTTTACGTGGCTTATAGATATTATAGGTTAACTTTGGAAGCGTGAGGGATTAGGGTTATATAAAGCTGTGGTTTGTTATATTTTCAGCTGAAGGTCAGATGGGTTAGGGCTGTATAAGGGAAGGTGAGCAAATGGGATTAAGTGATGCAGTTAGGTTTGGCAAGCCCAAACTGGGCTGCTACAATTTCAACATGAAACAACAACATAGGAAAAGGTGCCTACATTTTTCTTTTGTTTTTCTTTGGGCATAACTAAGAGCAATAAACAAAATAATACAGTTAAATAACATTATGCTAACCAGTGGACAGTTCCAGCAGCAGTAGAGAAAGCAAAACTCTTTCTTTTTTAATTTAATTTTATTATTATTATTATTTTTTATAATGGTTATGAGCTAAGGCATAAGAGGAGTGAGTTAACTCATCGTTACACTTAGATATTAGACTTAATAATCTCATCGTTACACTTATATGCTAGACTTAATAATCGCCTTAACATTTTAACAAAAGAATAAGTATAAGTGGACATGTCAAGTTAGACATAACCATCATTCTCCCACTTGCCCATACAAATGAACAGGTGATAGATCCACCATTTTAGTTTGGCCACTATTAGCTCCATCAATATAAAAATATTAGCCCTAATAAAGCCTATAAACAACTCATGGCAGTTATGTCCTTTTCAGTATGAACACTTCTTTCCATACAATGTTTAGAAAGGCTCAATGGAGTATTGATGCATTTTGTGGCAGAAGTCTTTAGAAAATAATTCAAAAGAATATAAGAACACAAAAATATGCTCATAATAAACCATTTACCATCTTAAAAATCCATAGTAAAAAAATTAACAATCTAACTTCTAAAACAAACACAATATAGATAAATCTAATTAGTAACCACGTAAACAAATTGTAATGTTCACCTAATATCCAATATTCCATATAAACTCCCATAACAAGCTGGATAGACATGCTCCAACCAGGTGAAAGAAATATCATATTATTCACTATAGAACTTTCAATGTGTATACCCCCACAAACAAATGGAATATTTCAATCAGAATTAGACAACCACATAATGTATTATTACTTCAAATTATTCTCATTTATATAATCAGTTGAATAGAAGTTCCAAATCCGATTCCAAAATGTAGCAATACAACAATACATAAAATGAATACAAGTGAAACAAAAAACACATGAAGAAAGTACCTTCACCTCCCAAGTCAAGAAGATTTGATAGAATCAACAAATCCACTACTCAGCAGCCTCTCCACATATTTTCCCAAAATATCGACTTCTAAATTAACCTTCTGCCCAACCTTTTTTAAAGGGATCACCACTTTCTGCTGTGTATATGCCACCAACATAAAATTAAAACACTCCTCATCTTCAAACACATCCACCACAGTCAAGCTAGTCCCATCTACAGCAATAAACCCCTTAGGTACAATGTACTTCAACAACTCACTCCCAACCTTCACCTTAACCCACAACGAATCGCCCTCTGGCGCCATCTCCACAATTTCCCCGGTCCCATCCACGTGCCCCTGCACAAAATGACCCCCCATTCTAGTACTAGGGCTCAAAGCCCTCTCCAAATTGACCAAAGACCCACTTTCCAATTCACTCAAAGAAGTCTTTCTTAGAGTCTCGGGGGATAACCCAACACAGAATTCGGATAAAACAGTGTCGAATTCTGTAACTGTCAAGCAAGTTCCATTGATCGAGATGCTATCGCCCAAGTGAATATCTTCAAGCATGACCTTTGCCTGGATCTTCATGGTGAAACTATTATTTTGGTCAAAGCCCAGATTTTTAACAGTGCCCAGTTCTTCAACTATGCCTGTGAAAAGGCATTTTACTGCGGTGCCGCAGAAATTGTGTTGGAGGGATTTGGGCGGTTTAATGAAGAGAGAAGAGACTGGGGGTGGTTTCAGAAGAAACTGCAAAGTGAGTTTACAGTGGCGTCGAGGTAGTGAGACGGGTGAAAGATTGAAAATTGATAGTGTTTTAGTGGTTGGCGAGGAGGAGCTGTGAAGTTCAGATGATTTAGAGAGGGACCAGAGACGGGAGGAGATTGCTGCCATTTTTCTGTATAGAGAATTAGGTAATGTCCTTGACAAAAGGCTACTAACCAAATGAAACGAGTGAATTTCACCTTTAGTCCTCGAAGTTCGTGAAGAATTATAAGTTGGCCATTGCAGTATTTTCTGAATCATTTAATCACTAACAGTTTTACCATTAGGGTACATTTGATTGCAAGCACGGAAATTGAATGGAAAGAAAATATTTACTAGGTAATTCAATTGTTCAGAAATTATTTGCATGGAAATTGTTAATTACATGCTTTTGATTGACCTAATTTTCAATCTAGAAAATGTTGCAATTTTCCATTATTTGGTGTTTGATAGCCATTACTTTCTATGAAATTAGTCATTTCTTCCAACTTCCAACTTTAGTTATTTGACAGCCACTAGTTTCCGTGGAAAATGTCACTTTTTCCATGAAATTAGTCGATCAATTTTTAGAAGTATTAAACAATGGCGTCTTCACCATTAAATAATATTGCAAGCACATAAGTTGAATGTTTCGTTGACCACAGAACTTTATACCATGTCACGACTTACTCACTGAACTTTATCAATTGTTTCGTTGGCCACTCATCACTCACCCAATCACAATCGCAACTAGCCGGTAAAATCCTTCCAAGTCGTGAATCAAGTGCCAATGCAACTTCTACGTCAGCAAAATCACATCCAAACAAGTTTAACCACACGCGACTTTACCTTCGTTATACACGACTTAACATTTAAGTGGCCTCCAACTTATCCCAATCATGTAAATGAGATGTATATTCTTTCCCAACCCAAATCGCAAAGAACCCCATGTATCATCACATATCATTTGATCCCCAACTTCACTTCAAGAACCCCTAATACCTTTGAAATCGACGATTCATGAATGATGTGAAAAAACATTTGACCATTGCTCTCAGTTGCTATGCCCAACTTCACTCAAGAACCCTAACCCCAAAAAATCGAGTTGCAAAGTATTTGAAAAAACATTATGTCATTGTGCTACATACTCGAAGATGTGCACATGGAAGTTTCAGATGAAGGGAATTTTGCAAAATCGGTGGTCTAAATATATAATTTACCTTTCAATTTGTTACAAATTCATATATCATTGAATTATTAATCAAGTAATTCAAAGCATTAAATTTATAAGTAAAATCAACATGTATAGAGCTGTTTGAGCCCCATTTTTTTTTGGAAATAATGTGATGCTACCAAAAATTCATACCCGAGCAAACCCGACCCGAAGTGAACTCCGCGTGACTCGATCTTTAATACCTGAAACAAAGGCGTCGAGGTGTGTTCTCATCGCTCATCCGATGCTTAAGTCAGACAAGTGCATCAAGAGAAACTTATACTGAATGCCTATGAAAGAACGTACTTGAATGATGAGGCTATGTTAGGTATTTGTAGAGGTTGGTGGTGGTGTCCTAAAAGGATTGAATTCCCCTTGAATGTGTTCTTGTTGTGCTAGGATTGTGTTATTTAAGTTAAGGTGAAACTTAAAGCAACTGGGGAGTTAGTGTTAGAATTGAACTAGGGTTTTAGGAGCGCATGTGATGAGGAAGAGGGCACGCCTGGGCATGTAAGTTAGGGGATGAGGTTGTGTCAACTGATGAGGTCGGGCCATTTGGGTCGATCATCATGGGCCCGACCTAGATTATGGCCCGATCTAATCAGTGGGCTGAAAGGTCCTTTTAAGGTGGGCC
The DNA here is from genome assembly GCA_903798355.1 of Fraxinus baroniana. Classification (NCBI taxonomy): domain Eukaryota; kingdom Viridiplantae; phylum Streptophyta; class Magnoliopsida; order Lamiales; family Oleaceae; genus Fraxinus; species Fraxinus baroniana. The sequence continues at coordinate 5,798 of CAIGRO010125546.1, forward strand.
AAGGTCGAGCTCGGGTTCAATAACATCACAGGCCCCCGTACATCTAGGCCGTAGCTGAAAGTTAATTTATTGAGCTGCTAGTCAAGATGCATTGAGGTGAGATGGGTTGGGTCAAACTTAATGTTCCATTACGCGTAACAGATGTGGTGCCACGTAGCGATCCAGTGTTGGCTCAGAAGGGATAAACTTGGATGGTGAACACGTGTCCCGATCCAAAGGCCATGATCCAAGCGACCTTTGACCTTCCATTGACTCCTATAAATACCCTATTTTTCACCGCTTATTTTCACTTTTCACTCTTAACTCTCAATGAAAACAGATCGAGTTCGGGTCTTATGGGGTCCTGTGAGCAACATCCTTGAAAGGTAAATGTTTGACCTCCTAAGTTAGCTTTATTTATGATGTCTAGTAGTAGTGGGGAGAGTTCAAGTGGTAGCAGTCAATCATCTAGGAGCCCGAATAGCAAACCCCCGACCCAGAGGGCACATCTATCATTCCTATGGTCGTGCCCATCGACTCGCAGCTACAGGTCGAGGCTATATTGACGTACCATAGAATAGAAACCAAATACATGGAACATATAGTTGTTAAGGTGGCAATGAAGTTCAGGGTTATGCCCTTGTGCGATGTCAGGACACCTGAACCTCATGGGACGATCTTAGATGCTCGAGAATGGGAGATGACCTTCTTTAGGGAAGCCCTTAAGGCCGGGCTCAGGTGGCCCCTTCACCATTTTTTTATTGATTTCCTAACATCATTTTTTATATGCCCGAGTCAGTTAGCCCCGAATGGTTGGAGGCTTCTTGTATATTTTTTTTATTTTATGTAGATGTCTCGAGGTTGAGCCTAGGATCGACCTACTAAGGATGGTTTTTGACCTAAAGTACTCGTCGGGTTACAGCTGTTTTGTCTACCTGTCCATGAAAGGGGGCTTTAGGACGCCAGAAACCCTGAGCTCTCTTCGGGGCTGGAAAAAGCGATACTTTTTTGTTAGATCTCAGAACCCCAACCATCCTTTCAGCCCGATGTAGGAAATACCAGATAAGGATAGGTTTAACGAGGGTCAAGTCTATTTCGAGGTGTTGGAGAGGGATAGGCTGAGGTTAGTGAATCACGACCCTTTTGCAGCCAGGTAGATTTTCTACTCGAGGATGACACCCTCGATCTCGCGAACATGAGGGGAATTGAGGATACGAGCCTGAACTTTAGTTGTTTGGGGTTAACCATCTCGAACTAACGTCGAGCTGATGTGTTGTATATTTTTCTTTTTCAGAGTTGGAAATGTCATTCGATCCATCGAGGCTTCTCGCTAACGTTCACCATAAGGCCAAGGGTCCAAAGCCCCGAGCACCAACCCCGTCCAAAGGAAAAAAATGAGCACGAAAACCGAACCCGAACAGGGTGCCCAGTGGGGCTAGGCAATCATCAAAGAGTTCGACCACCCTACCCCAATTGTCTCCTCAACCACATTCTTCTACCCCTTGAACTGTGCCTGATCTCCCCTGGTCCTGAGTTTAGTGAATAACTACAAGGATGTGGTCGAGCCTCGTGAATGAGTCAAGGCACTCGAACTCATCACTTTGAAGGTTCGGGATATTTCTCGAATTGATAATCTACTTTGGTTATTTTTTATCGATATTAACATTTTTTTGCAGGCTTTAAGTATGGCTCAAAGGTTATCCCTGAAGAGCTTGGGGCCTTGAGCAGGTTGGTGGAGCTCGAGGCATTGAATGAAGTAAAGGAAAAGAGGATTCATGAGCATGAGGTCGAGCATGATTTGGTACGGATCGAGATACAGAAGGCTCAGGATCAAATTAGGAAGGCGAAAGATGAGGTTAAGGAGGCCAAACTCGAGCTCGTTCAGATGAAAAAGAAATATAAGGAGGACTTGGTCGAGACCCGAACTCAGGCTGTTAATGATTTCAAGAATTTCGATGAGTTCAGGATAGCCTTGGGGCAATATGGCTCAGGGTCGTATTATTTTGCTTTGAAGCTTGCCCGATCTTTTTTGAGGTCCAAACTCCCTGAAGACTCAAGGCCAACGATCGACGACCTGAAGAAGATGAACGAGCTTGCCAATGAGGTCGAGTTATCAGAATCGGAGGCGGAGGACGATGCGGATGAGAAAGTTGAGACTTCCCATGATGAAGATCCCCCTTCTCCAATCGACCTAGATTAGGCCTTCCCTCATTTTTATTTTTGACGAATTGTAATCAATCTCGATATTATTTTTGATGAATTGTAACAAACTTTATAGCCCGAACTGGGTTTTGATGAAATTGATGTTTTTGTTATTTCGTGCATGTTTTTACTAAGAATAGCTCAAGGTTGTTTACCTGGTGCACATGTATGTATGTAATTTGTGTGTTGTTTGGTATTATGAGCTCAAGCGCATTACTTGACTGCTTTTTGGCCACGTAGATCGAGTTATGTGTTCTTATGGGCTCGAGGTGTATAGCTTGGCTATTTTTGGCCAAGTTGCTAGAGCCATGTGTTTCCATGAGCTCGAGGCATGTTACTTGGCTGCCTTTTAGGTAAGTAGCTCGAGTCTTTTTTTTATGAGCTCAAGCGTTTTACTTGGCTGATTTTTGGTCAAGTAGCTTGAGTCATGTTGTTTTATTGAGCTCGAGCGTGTTAATTGGGTGCTTTTGACCAAGTAGCTCGAGTCATGTGTTTGGATGAGCTCGAGCATGTTACTTGGCTACTTTTCAGCCAAGTGGCTCGAGTCATATATTTCCATGAGCTCGAGACGTGTTATTGCTGCTTTCCGACCAAGTGGCTCAAGTCGTGTGCTTCCATTAGCTCGAGACGTGTTACTTTGCTGCTTTTTGGTCAAATAGCTCGAGTCATGTATTTCCATGAGCTCGAGATGTGTTACTTGGCTACTTTTTGGCCAAGTACCTCGAGTCATGTGTTTGGATGAGCTCGAGATGTGTTACTGGCTACTTTTTGGCCAAGTAGCTCGAGCGTGTTACTAGCTGTTTTCCGATCAAGTGGCTCAAGTCATGTGTTTACATGAGCTCGAGACATGTTACTTGACTGTTTTTTGCCCAAGTAGCTCGAGTCATGTTCGAAAATTACTTCGAGTCATGTAACTTGGACTTTTAACCAAGTTGCTCAAGTCTTGTTGTTTTTATGAGCTCGAGCATGTTACTTGGCTGCTTTTTGGCTAAGTAGCTCGAGTGATACATATCAGTAGGCTCAATATCGACCATAGTATGTTGATATCATGAATAATTTTTGAAGTGTTACAGGTCGAGGTCGAGCCTAGGACTTGTGCCAGTTTCGATGTTATTGGGACAACTTGTTGCCGTAACATACTTGAGTGTATTGGAATAACGAACATTACACGGCATATAGGCCATATCTAGAAATCGAAAGTATTTGGATACGCATGCCTGAATATACATAAAAGAAAAAGAACTAACTGTAAAATAAAAACTTAAATAACTTAGCCCCCATTCCCCACAGGCAACTATTTGTAATAAATTTTTAAGTTGTCTACGTAAGGCCTTGGGAGTGGTTTTCCCGAGGAGTCCCTCAAACTGTATGCTCCTTCCCTTACTTTTCCTATGACCTCATAAGGACCTTTACATGCGGGTCCTAACTTCCCTGGGGGTGTCCAGCAGCAGCAACTCTTCCAACTCTAAATCTCCTTGTTTTTACCCTGGTGTTAAAGTGTTTGGCTGTTCTGCTTTGATAACTTACAACCCTTATAGATGCTTGCTCCCTCACTTCTTCAAGTAGGTTGAGATGCTCAGTTGTTTGTCCTTCGATGTAGGGCTCAATCATCCTTTGTGTTGGAAGACCGACCTCAATTCGGTACCATGGCTTCCAGGCCAAAAGCCAACATGAAAGGGGTTTCTCCGGTTGCGGTTTTGTGAGAAGTCTTGTACGTCAACAGGGTGGCAGGTAGTTCTTCTGGCCAACTACCCTTGGCATCTCTGATCCTTGTCCTGACATCTTGTAATATGATCCAGTTAGTTATCGCCAGGCCATTACTTTGAGGATGTGAGACTAATGTTAGGCAGTGGCTGATCCCAAGGTTGTAGCAAAAGCTTTTAAACTGGGCATTATCAAATTGTCTTCCGTTATCTGTTATCAATACCTTAGGTATCCCAAACCTGTAAATTATTGACTTTCATACGAATGATCTGATTTTCAGCTTGGAGATGGTTGCTAACGGCTCCGCCTCTACCCATTTGGCAAAGTATTCCACTGCTACGACAACAAATTTTAGCTGACCCCTTGCCAATGGAAAGGGCTTGAGGATGTCGACTCCTCATTACTCAAAAGGGGCAGCACATGGGACGGATGTTAGCTCCTCGGAGTAAGAATGTATGATATTGTCAAACCTCTGGCACTTGTCACACCTCCTAACGTAGTTCGATGCATCTTTCTTCATTTAGGCCAGTAGTACCCTTACCTTATGAGCTTGTAGACAAGCGCATGAGCTCCTTAATGGTTTTCACATATGCCTTTGTGAACCTCTACTAAGGCTTGGAGGGACTGGGAGGGCTTGAGACACCTTAAGTAGGGGAACGTAAGACTTTTGCAAAACAAAATTCCTCCGATAATACAATACCTCGATGCTCTAGCCTTAATGCTTTTTGCCTTCTAGGGGTCAGATGGTAGGTTTTCGCTATTTAAATACTCCATTATCGAGTCCATCTAAGAGGGCTCATGATCAATGTCCACGATATGCGACTTTGGATTGATGCTAGGTTCTGTTACTATCTTCAGGTGTACCGTTCTATCAAGTCTGTCTATCCCCATGAACATGAGCCTAGATAGTGCATCGGCTTTCGAATTATCAACTCTTGCAATTTTTGTAATCTCACAGCTCTTAAACTTCCTTCGGAGGTCATGTACTTTCAAACAGTAAAGGCTCATCTTTTCTCTCGAAGGTGCCCTCGGTTTGGCCTACCACAAGTTGAAAGTCACTGAACACATTGACTTGTCAATCCCAAGGTTGTGTGCCAGCTCTAATGCTAAAATGACGGCTTCATACTCCACTTTGTTGTTGGTGGCTTCGAATTCAAACTTAAATGCACATTGGATTTCAATTGTTCTTGTCGGGTAAGTGATGATAACTTTAGCACCCAACCCCGAACTATTCAATGCTCCATTAACATATATTCCCCAAATTTCTAAGGTCATGCTCGAGTCACTGTCCTGTGGCCCCCGAGTTCTAGGGGTCAGTTCTACAATAAATTTAGTCAATGCTTGTGCTTTGATCGTGGGACGTGGTTTGAACTCTATGTCGAACTTGTTCAGTACCGCAACTCGACCTGTTAGTTTCTGTATATCCTAACCAAGGCTTCTATCTTGTCAGGGTTGGCCTCTATTCCCCTATGGGTGATCATGAATCCCAAGAACTTGCCATATGCTACTCCAAATGCACACTTAGCGGGATTTAACTTCATATTGTAACTTCGTGGTGTAGCAAAGACCTCTTCTAACTCAGTGACATGATAGTACACCTACCTATTTTTAACAACCATGTCGTCAACGTAGGCCTTAATGTTATTCCCTATCATGTTGGCAAAGACCTTATTGACAAACCTTTAATATGTAGCTCCCGCATTTTTTAACCCGAATGGCATGACCATGTAACAGTAGATGGCTGAGTCTGCCATAAATGAGGTATTTTCCTAATCTTCCTCCGACATTAGAATCTGGTGGTACCCAGAAAAAGCATCCAAGAAGCTGTATAACTTGTGACCCAAGGTACTGTCCACAAGATTATCAATTCGGAGTAGGGGATAGCTGTCTTTAGGACATGCTTTGTTTAGATCCGTGAAGTTGATGCAGACCCACCACTTTCTGTTAGCCTTTTTGACTAAGACCACATTGGCAAGCCAATCGGGATATTGGACCTCCTGTATGAAGTTGGCCTTGATGAGTTTTGCAATTTCTTCTCGTATGACCTCCCTTCGTTCTGGTGCAAACTGTCTCCTTCTCTGCTTTACTGGTCTTGCACTGAGGTTTACGTTGAGTTTGTGTACTGCTATTGTGGTGTCTATTCCAGGCATGCCCTCTATGCTCCAAGCAAATACATCAATGTTGCGGGACAAACAGTCGATGAGTTCATCTTTGGTTGTGCCATCAAGACCTCGACCAATAGTAACTTTTCTGCCAGGCTCGAGCTCGACCTCATCCATTTTTTAACTGGTGTGAACCTTCCCTGGTGGTCGACCTCGAGCTTCACTTTTGATAACTGCATAACATCCACTTGATCTCCCTAACGTTGGTGACATAACACTGTCTAGCCAATGCTTTGCTTCCTCGAACCACTACAACCCCTTTGCTTGTAGGGAACTTCACTGCTAGGTGGAATGTTGAGACAATTGTCTTAATCCCATTTAATAGTGGTCTTTCAAGTATGGCATCATAGACCATGGGGGTACGAACTACCTGGAACGTCGTCATCTGCATTACTTGCTTTTCCTCCGATCCCAAGGTATGAGGTAAACTAACAACGCCCTCCGGAATGACAATACCTCATCCAAGACCCTAAAGAGGAGTTTGACTGGTTTAAGCTGCTCCGTCGAAATACCCATCTTCTTAAAAGCCTTATGTAACAACATGTTTTCCGTACTGCCGTTGTCCACCAAGATCCTTTTAACAACAAAGTCAGCGATAATTGCTAATATAATCAGCACCGTCATGTGGAAAAGATACGCTTCCAAATCCGTTGCTCCGAAAGTTATGTCTTCCATACTGGTCATATCCATGTTCGAGATCAAGGGGTATTATCTTGCGTATTGCTTACGCTCATTGCTAGTGTCTCCTCCTGAGGCCATTCCTCCAATAATGATGTTGATGGTACATGTGGTGTGTTTCTGACCCCTTTTGTCGCCAATAGGCCTCCCTTTATTTTGACTATTCTGGGGATGCCTATCTCGACTTACATACGCACATAGAAAACCCCTCCTGATGAGGGACTCAATCTCCAGCTTCAGGGCAAAGCACCCTTCCGTCGCGTGGCCATGATCTCTATGGAAGTCACAATATTTACTCTTGTCGCGAGCTTCAGGAGGGGATTGTAGCTTGGGAGGCCACTTCAACTCTTTGAGGTCCTTAATCTCCATCAAAATGTTCGACCTTGTGTTGTTCAATCGGGTGAAGGATGTTAGGGGGGCTTCTTATCTTAACTGGCTTATAGAAAGATCCGAACGTTAGGAGGATTCATGGGGCCTCTTCAAATCGGGCTTCTTTGAAACATCGTTTCCTCCATGTTAATATATTTTTCAACCCTTGTGAGCAGGTCGATTATTAACTTGGAAGGAGTTTTTGATAGGGACATCTTAAAAGCCTCACACCTTACTGCATATGTAAGAGGGGAAACGAGGTCGTGATATACAAGTCTGGGATCAGAAGTATTTCCTTGTTGAACCTTGTCATAAAATTGCGAGGAGTTTCATTGAATCCTTGGCGCATCTGCATGAGTGATGCAACCATCTTCCTGATGCGCTTACTGCTTGCGAAAGAGATAGGGAACTTGTCATCCAAGTCCGAAAAGAAGATATGGAGTTAGGCTCTAATGTGGAAAACCAATCTCTTGCGACGTTAGTCAGTGTCTGGGGGAATGCTTTGCACATTACAGCGTCGGGTACAACTTGTAAGTTCATGATATCAGTGTATATATTGAGGTGATTGATGTGATCTATCATCCCGTTATACTCATTTACCCAAAGGTACTTGAATCGATCCGGTAGGGGATATGACAAAACTTTGGAGGTGAAAGGTGTGTTCGGGGTTAACCCTGTTTTTGTGTGGGACTTCTGAAGCTTTCCCGCTGTAATTCCGTCCTGAATAATCTTGCCAGATCGGTGTGTCCATTGCAACCGATCTCGAACCAAAAGGTGGCTGAGAAATGCCAAATGTTCCACCGTCACCATGACTGGGGCTTGGAGCATGATCTTCGACCGCATTACCACTTTGCGGGGATGGTATTGGGGGTGTATTTCTCTACAGTAGCTGAGTTAATGCGGCCACCTATTGACAAAGTTCTTCGAATATGGCTGGTGTGACTGTTATAAATGGATGTTGTGTTTCTCCTGATGTAACCTCCTAAGGGGCTAGGAGGTCTGTAGCAGCGGGTTGGTTAGGAGCGGACGTCTGTTAACCATGGCTCCTGGCATTTCCCACAGATTGTGCCAATGATGCTACCAAAAATTCGTACCTGAGTAAACCTGACCCAAAGTGAAGAACTCTGCGTGATCCGATCTTCAATCCCTGAAACAAAGGCGTCGAGGTGTGTTCTCATCACCCCTCCAATACTTAAGTCAAACAAGTGCTCGAGAGAAACTCATATTGAATGCTTATGAAAGAACGTACTTGAATGATGAGGCTAAATTAGGTATTTATAGAGGTTGGTGGTGGAGTCCTAAAATGATTGAATTTCCCTTGAACGTGTTCTTGTTGTGCTAGGATTGTGTTATTTAAGTTAAAGTGAAACTTAAGGTAACTGGGGAGTTAATGTTTGAATTGAACTAGGGTTTTAGGGGTGCGTGTGATAAGAGAGAGGACATGTGAGTTAGGGGATGAGGCTGTGTCAACTGATGGAGCCCGACCTTCCAGGCCCAACCTTGAAAGGGGCCCAACATAGTGGGATGAGGTCGGGCCATTTGGGTCGATCATCATAGGCCCGACTTAGATTATGGCCTGATCTAATCAGTGGGCTGAAGGGTCCTTTTTAGGGGGGCCAAGGTCGAGCTCGGGTTTGGTAACATTATAATCATTTTAGAATAGTATTTTGATGAAAATGTGTTGTTAAAAAATAAGGAAAAATCTTGGGTTTGCTATACTATTATTTTATTGAAAATGTGTGGGTAAAAGTAAAAGGGAGAAATATTTATTTTGGAAATAATAGGGACCAATCAAAGGCATAAATTTGAGAACTAGAATCTTGAAAATTAAATTAAATGATTACAATAAACTACATTGTTTACCCTAGTAAAGAGTTTAGTTACTCATACTAATGGAAGAAAAGTAATAAAATATCACTGAATTTTTGAAATAAGACAGAGAATACGGATAATCTTGCACCAAAACTTTCTTCTCTTCCAACTCAAGCCTCAGATTATTATTCTTGAATCCTTAATCTTGATTTTCCTCTCCCTTTATTTTTCTCTAATTCTCAAATTGTCGATCCCCTTTTTTGACCTAGAAGAGGTCTTTCATCTCAGTTGATTTAGGAGTTTCCACCAAAAAAATAAAAAATAAAATGAAATTGAAAAAAATGTAACCCGACCAAATTGGATTGAACGGTGGGTCGATTGCGGTTTGCAAGCCACGGTCTACCCACGGCAAATAGGCATCTCCAGTGGCAATGCGTTGAACATGGTTTGCAAAACCTTCTACTGGAACGTGACCCAATTTCCTCCCTTTTTCTTTCCTTCATCTTTCATTGCTTTCGTGTTGGTCCCTATATTCCTATTTTATTCCTCTTGCATCCTTCCATAAATGCAACATAGGTCCTTCACATTGACATGTTTAAAATTTGCTCCTTGTCATTCCAAGATCATAAAGTCTTGATCCGATGCAAATTCCAAAAGTTTGTAATTTAGTCCCCAAAATTTTCAATTGTCGAATTTTCCTCCCGAAACTTATTAATCTCATCAAATTGCTCCAATACCTTTTCCAATTGATTGATTGCAATAAAATTATGTTCAAGTGCCATGAATCAAACTCTAATTAAGTTCAAACCCACTAATTTTTGCACCAAGTGCATTTATGTCCGATCTTTCACCAACATACCAAATAATCGCACTTAATTGGGTGAAAATCCGCTCAAATAATCATAATTTACTAAGATTACAAGTGTGGATGAACATATAAAATATGAAAAATTCTTCTTGTACATAATTATTTATATAATGTTTTACATCATTTGTCAAAATATAAATGGAGAAGTTATTTGATTGATAATATTTTAATCCAATTAAATCTCTCCATATCATTTGTTGGTAAATTATTATATAAATTATTATGTGCATGTAGCACAACCCATAAAATATAATTATTGGCGGCAATATATTTATCTTAAAGAATGAAAATGTTATCATCTTCTTTAATTATACACACCACCACCTCAACCGCCCAGCCCCTCCCTCATTCTCTCCATTACCAGAACCATCAATCACATTAAAAGCCCCAAATTATCTTCTTAAAAAAATAAGAAAGGAAAAACAAAATAACATTTATGAACTTCATCTTTTTAACACTCCAGCTGCCCCAGCCCCAATGCTCTCCTTCACCACCGCCACCTATACTACTTTCTTAAAGAAAAAGAAATCCTAATAAAGCATCATAATTTTTTAGTAATTAAATTTAAAAAATTTATAAAATAGGTAAAAAACGGCAAGTAAAGAGTTAGATAATTTAGAACATAGTGCGTGATTTGTTACGACGTAAAAAGGACCAAAATACCCCCCCAAGGCTTTGAGGAAAATCTATAAATAACACTCATTTGAGGAAAAATGCATGCAATTCAAATATCCCCTTCTCAAATAGATATTTCTCATCTTGTTCTAATTGAAGCATCAAGACTAGCAAATTTAGGAAGTGAAAATCATAGTCAGGTGAGAAGATTTGTTGATCATACTTACATTGATATTTGAGTGTAATTGTTTCATCAATAAAGACGTTCGATTTAATTTATACTATCAACAAATTGGCACCTTCTATAGAAAATTTGTGAACAAAGTAAACCAATTTGAGTATCTAGATCTTGTGAAAGGAAGTCCAGAGAAAGAGTTATCACCAAAAACCATAATCAAAAGATATATAGCAGCGATGAACTCTTAAATAGTGAAGATAATACAAAATGACAGCGGAAAGAAACACCGCTAGAACTATAAACCAACGTTTCTTTGGCTCAGCACCGCCACTTGAGAAAAAAGGCTTCTATTGCCAAAATAATGCAAGAAATGGTGGAAAGTCTAAAGATGCTAATCGCGAAAAATTTCATCGCTACTCGTAAAAGCTAAAAATCTAGGAAGAGTTTGGCAAGATGATTCAAGAATAAATGGGAAAAAGCAAACTGCCAATTCCTTCCACGGAAAGAGCAATATTTTACAGTTTTTAGAGACCAAAGATAATTTAAAAAAGAAAAGGAAAGAGTGGTATGAAGATAAAAATATAGTAGGAAGGTCTATGAATGAGTCGATTACTTTCAAGGAGATCAGAGAGCTAAAAATTATAATAATATCGCATTTTGTAGAGCCTAGGGATAGGGTCCACGCAATATCCTCAAGTTTTGTACCTTGTTACAAGACAAGAACATCCTAATCCTAGGAGTCAGAAGAAATTGTTTGTTTCCAATTTTAAGCCAAAAAATTGATTTTTTTTACCCTTTTTTTTCAAACTCAAGGGCTCCAATTCCAATTTTTTAAGCCAAAAAATTGATTTTTTTACCCTTTTTTTTCAAACTCAAGGGCTCCACCTGAGAGAAAGTAGTCCAAAATTGCGGCTGAAGGCATATGACAACGGTTGGAATTCTGATTTTGAGCAGAGACAGACAGAGCCAACAAGATTCATCTTTCAAGGGATCATATTATAGATGAATGTTATGAAGTATTGAGAATGATTAAGCTGCAAAGCCAACACGGAGGCTCACGGGGAACAAATGAAGGAAAAATACCTCCTTACCCGTCAAGATGATGAGGTCGAGAAAGAAGAACAGGGCAGAGCAAACCTAAACCAATCCTAGCTCTATACCTCCAATTAAGGAGACCAACACCATAACCGGAAACCCCTATATTGGTGGAGATACATCGAGTGAATAAAGGAGTTACATTCATGCCACCAGAAAACCCGTACAAAGTCCAAAATTGCGGCTGAAGGCATATGACAACGGTTGGAATTCTGATTTTGAGCAGAGACAGACAGAGCCAACAAGATTCATCTTTCAAGGGATCATATTATAGATGAATTTTATGAAGTATTGAGAATGATTAAGCTGCAAAGCCAACACGGAGGCTCAATGGGAACAAATGAAGGAAAAATACCTCCTTACCCGTCAAGATGATGAGGTCAGGAAAGAAGAACAGGGCAGAGCAAACCTAAACCAATCCTAGCAAATACTCCTAGCTCTATACCTCCAATTAAGGAGACCAACACCATAACCGGAAACCCCTATATTGGTGGAGATACATCGAGTGAATAAAGGAGTTACATTCATGCCACCAGAAAACCCGTACATGAGATATTATGGATTCGAGGTAATCCTAAATCTATTTCTCTTCCAATTACCATTGATAGTAATAATGAACATGAAGTCATATATATGTCCCCATTGCGATGTTTTGGTAGTTCGGGTTGTAATAACTCGTAGCGACCTTAGCCGTATAATGGCAGATAATGGTAGTTCCGTTAATATTCTGTTTAGGAGTGCTTTTGACCAAATGCAAGTTGATCGTCCTTGGATAGTGATGTGGGTGGTTTCCAATCACACCAAGCCCGAACATTTATCTATAACATTTTCCCAATTTATAGGTGATAGTCCCGTCTTCGTACAAACCCAAACACAATTCCCGAGGAATCCCCGGGTAATTTGTGCTCAATCGAGAGTTGGCCTCTTCGGGGTTGCATAGTGCTCGAGCTCGGTCATGACGCTCGAGGCCAATGCCCTTCCATGCTTCAAACCCCCTCCATCTCTAAACAACGACATGGCCTCATCCCGCTGCAATCATTCGCAAGTCCAAGGTCAACAAGGAGCCCTATCTTGGGCAACACATCTCTCATGGTAAGATTACACTTATGGTAAGATTACACTTATGGTAAGATTAGACTTATAGTAACATTCCAAAACCCAACCCTATAATCACTTCGGAAAATAAGGACAAGAATCTTACCATAATCGCTCCACCTACCACTATAAATACTCTGTTCTCATCCATTAATCAAGTACGTTTTACATACAATTCATAGCGTATTTTCTCTCTATTCCCTGTCTGACTTAAGCATTGGAGGGGCGACGAGGACCCACCTCGACGCCTTTGTTTCAGGTGTCAGAAGACTTTGCTCGTGCTCTTTTTCAGTCGTCAAGCTCAGATAACATCAGGTGCGATTTTTGGTAGCATTATTTGGCGCCATCTGTGGGAACTTGCTACGAAAAGTCATGGTCAACACGCGTTCAGGTCTTCCACGAGCAAATCCGTCCACAGCCAATTCATCGCCTATCATGGTTCATGCGACTCAGCAAGAGGAAACCCCCTCGCTGCCTAATGCACAGGTGTTTAAGGAACTTCGCCAACAAGTTGCGGCGCTAACCCAGTTACTAAGCCAGAGGAATGACCACCTGGCCCCGGAACTCCCCCCGGAGCCAACAGTATGACAACAAGGAGGGTTCATGAATGATGCTCGTGCTCGAGATACGCACGAAGTACATTATAACGATAGGTCCAGAGCCTCGGGTGTCCCTCCAGTAGCCCGATCCTTGGGATTGATAACTATGGACTCAAACAAATTGGCCAAAATTATAAAAAACGGAATCGCTGTTGGGTTACAGAAAAGCGCCCAAGGAACAACAGGATTTGCCATGAACACTCCATTCATGCTGGAAGTGCTATTCTTCCCACTACCAGACAGATTTAAGCTCCCCCGTATGAAGGAGTATGATGGGACGACCGACCCTATCAACCATCTCAATGTGTACACGGACGTCATGAATCTACAGGTGGCTCCGGATCCAGTGATGTGCAAAGCTTTTCCNCTACCAGACAGATTTAAGCTCCCCCGTATGAAGGAGTATGATGGGACGACCGACCCTATCAACCATCTCAATGTGTACACGGACGTCATGAATCTACAGGTGGCTCCGGATCCAGTGATGTGCAAAGCTTTTCCACAAACCTTGACTAACGCTGCCATGATTGGTTCTCAACCTTGGAGCCCAATTCCATTGCTTATTTCTCTGACTTAGCAGATAAATTCTCGACTTTCTTTGCCAATAGCAAGCGTATCAGGAAGACAGCGGCATCCCTCATGCAATTAAGGCAAGGACCGAATGAAACATTGCGCAATTTCATGACGAGGTTTAATAAGGAAAGACTTCAGATACCAGACCTTCACATAACTACAGCAATCTCAGCCCTCACCTATGCCATCAGATGCGTGGTTTTGAAGATGTCGCTGTCCAAAAATCCACCGAAGGTCGTGACCAAGCTACTTACCCGAGCAGAAAAATACATTAACATAGAGGAAACACTGAACCCGAGGAGAAATTCTCACCCGACCTCGGAGAAACCCGATCACAAGAGGTAACGTGACTCTATTCCTCGTCATGAGGTAAACAGGGGCAAGCAGCGGCAGGAGACGCAACTGGCACCACTGACTCGTATGAACACCTCAAAGTCAAATATTTTGATGGAGATCAAAGACATGAAGGAATTTAAATGGCCTTCCAGGATGCAATCGCCTCCAGGTACTTGAGACAGGAGTAAATATTGTGAGTACCATCGGGATCATGGGCATACAACGGAGAACGGTGTAACGCTCCAGCAAGAAATCGAAGCTTTGATAAAAAAAGGATTCCTAAGCACATACATCGGGAATGACAAACGCCCGAGGATCGATCAAAAGAAAGGTCCAGAAAGAAAAGGGAATGACCAGCCTACCATTGGGGTAATTAATGTTATAGTTGGAGGAAACGCATCAGGAGGAGACTCCAGCAGTGGGCGTAAACCGTACGCCAAACGCTATAACTCGAACTTGGGGTCGAAGACTGAAGGCAGGGAAGAAATCCCGTTCGGACCACAGGATCTGGAAGGTTTGTCACATCCTCATGATGATGCTCTGGTCATATCAGCCATCATAGCCAATTTTGAGGTGAAGAGGATTTTAGTTGATAATGGGAGCACAGGGAACATACTTTCTCATGAAGCATACTCCAAGATGGAAATTTCGGACCACCAGCTCAAGGCCGCCCAAACCCCCTTACAAGGTTTTGGAAGCGGAACAATCATCCCGAAAGGAGTCGTCAATTTGCCACTAACATTGGGATTGAATCAAGAGCAGGTAACTGAAATTACATCATTCCAGGTTGTGCGTATTTCGATGGCATATAATACCATTTTAGGGAGGCCGCTGCTCAACTAGATCAGGGCCATCGTCTCTACGTTCCACCTTGCCATGAAGTTCCCTACCAGCAGCGGAGTCGGGGTCATCCGCGGAGATCAGACGGTTGCTAGGCACTGCTATGTTGCCAGCATTCGTGGAATAAACTCTAATGTCATGCAGATATCGACATCAAATACTGATCTCGACCTTAGGGGGAGACTCGCTCCCATGGAAAAGCTAGTGGAGGTTGAGATCGAGCCCGGCAAAAAGGTGACGGTTGGTCGAGATCTTGATGCCGACTTCAGGACCGCACTCATAAGTTGTCTATCCAGGAACATCGACGTGTTCGCATGGAGAGTAGAGGATATGCCTGGGATTGACCCAAGCGTTGCAGTTCACAGACTGAATATCAACCCGGGTGCCAGGCCGGTCAAACAGAGAAAAAGACAGTTCAAGCCTGAACGCCGAGAGGTAATACAGGAGGAAGTTGCCAAGCTAGTCAGTACTCAGTTTGTTCGAGAAGTCCAGTATCCTGATTGGCTCGCTCATGTAGTACTTGTCAAGAAGGCCAACGGCAAAAGTCCAGTATCCTGATTGGCTCGCCAACGTAGTGTTCATCAAAAAGGCTAACGGCAAGTGGAGAGTGTGTATTGACTTCACAAATCTTAACAAGGCATGCCCAAAGGACAGTTACCCCTACCTCGAATAGACGACCTGGTGGACAGCATGTCGAGTCATAACCTGTACACCTTCCTTGATGCATTTTCTGGATACCACCAAATCCTCATGGCAGAGGATGATCAGGAGAAGACCTCTTTTATGGCCGACTCGGCCATATATTGTTACAAGGTCATGCCCTTCGGATTGAAGAATACAGGAGCAACATACCAAAGATTGGTCAACAAAATATTTGATAAAATGATTGGGAGGAATATTAAAGCCTATGTAGACGACATGGTGGTTAAAAGCAACAAGCAGGTCATCATATTGAAGATCTTGAGGAGGTATTCTCCACTCTTCAGGAATACAAGATGAAGTTAAATCCAGCCAAGTGTGCTTTCGGTGTAGCCTCTGGAAAATTTTTAGGCTTCATGATCACTCATAGGGGGATTGAGGCCAATCCAGACAAAATACATGCACTTGCATCCATGGAGCCCCCTCGAAACAAGAAGGAGGTACAAAGACTGACAGGCCATGTTGCTGCACTAAACAGGTTCATGTCCCGAGCCGCAGATAGATGCTTTCCCTTTTTTAAAGCTATCAGAGGGAGTCATAACTTCGAATGGAATGAGGACTGTGAGAAAGCATTCCAGGAACTGAAGCAGACGTTGCAGTCCTACTAATTCTGACGAAACCCAAGCCCGGCGATACTTTATTTTTGTACTTAGCAGTATCCCAGAATGCGATAAGCGGTGTGTTGGTAAAAGAGATGAACAAGGCTTAACGGCCTATCTACTACGTGAGCAAGGTATTGCTAGATGCTGAGACAAGGTACACATTGGCCGAACAGCTAGCTCTTGCATTGGTGGTGGCCGCACGAAAGTTACGACAGTACTTCCAATCTCATCCTATTGTTGTACTCACAAACCAGCCACTCAGGCACATACTTCAGAAGCCCGATGTTTCTAGAAGGTTGTTAAGATGGGCCATTGAACTTGAAGAATTTGACATTGTTCAAACCTTGACCATCGATAAAAGCCCAGGCCTTGGCCGATTTCATAGTAGAACTCACTCCAAGGCCTTGAGGGCCAGTAAACTACCCGACTAGCGATGTTGTAAAGACGTGGGAAATATTCATAGATGGAGCCTCAAACTCCTCGGGCTCGGGTGTAGGGGTCATAATCATCAGCCCTGACAGACGTACGGAAATACAATTCGCGCTTCGATTCGAGTTTGATGCTACAACAATGAAGCAGAGTACGAAGCAGTTATAAGTGCGCAAGAGCTTGCCATTAATCTCAAACTTGAGCACATAAAAATTTATAGTGATTCGCAGTTGGTGGTCGGATAAATTGAAGGTACCTTTGAAAGGAATGATGAAAAAATGAGCCTATACTGCCTGAGAGTTCATGACCTCCAAAGAAAGTTCAAAAGTTGTGAAATTGCTAAAATATCCCGAGCTGAAAATGTCAAAGCCGATGCCTTGTCCCGGCTTGTCTTCATGGGAATCAATGGCCTTGAGAGAACGGTCCACGTGAAACTCGTAACAGAGCCGAGCATGAGCCAAGCACCCTCCATCATGGATATTGAGCAAGAGCCATACTGGATGGACCCAATTGTTGATTTTATAACTAATGGAAACTTGCCAGAGGATCAGCGGATGGCAAGAGCATTCGAGCTAGGGCGCCAAGATATTGCATCATCAGGGAAGTTTTATTTCGCCGGAGCATTACTCTTCCCTGCCTTAAGTGCCTCAAACCTTTAGAAGCAGCTCAAGCCTTAGCAGAAGTTCATGAGGAAGTATGCGGAAACCATTAAGGAGCTCGGGCACTAGCTTTTAAGCTTGTAAGATATGGGTATTACTGGCCTACTATGAAGAAAGATGCTGTGGACTATGTTAAGAAATGTGACAAATGTCATCCACTCTCCGGTCGAGGAACTCACACATGTACATTGTGCTGCCCCGTTTGAACAGTGGGGCATAGATATCCTTGGCCCTTTCCCACTTGCCCGAGGACAATTGAAGTTTGTCGCAGTAGCAGTCGAATACTTCACCAAGTGGGTAGAGGCCGAACCATTGGCCACCATTTCAGAGCCCAAATTAAGGTCATTCGTTTGGAAGTCCATCATTTGCAGGTTTGGAATACCCAAGGTCCTCATAACCGATAACGGTAGACAGTTTGATAGCTTAGAGTTCAAAAGCTCTTGCGCCAATTTGGGAATCAACCACCGTCTGACGTCTGTCGCACATCCTCAAAGTAATGGCCTGGCCGAAGTCACGAATCAGATAATCCTACAAGATCTCATAACCAGGCTTGGAGAAGCTAGAGGAGCCTGGCTGGATGAGCTACCTTCCATACTTTGGACATATAGCACGTCTCACAAAACTACGACAGGGAAAACTCCATTTATGTTGGCATTCGGAGTAGAGGCTACCTTACCAATTGAGACTAGGCTACCAAGCCTTAGGAGACTTGAACCCAGGATCGAGGATCTAACCACGGAACACCTTGACCTCCTTGAAGAGGTAAGAGAACAAGCCTCAATAAGGGTTACCTCTTACCAAAACAGGACAGCAAAACACTTCAACAGCAGGGTAAAACGCAGGAAGTTCAGAGTAGGGGATCTAATGCTGAGAAGAGCAGAAGCTACCGGTCATGCCCCAGGCAAGCTAGGGGCCCCATGGGAAGGACCCTTTGAAGTAATAAGACAGGTTCGTAAAGGCACCTATAGTTTAAGAGATACCTCGGGAAGACCACTGGCTAGACCTTGGAACGCAGATAACTTGAAGATCTACTACAAGTAGCCTATTCCATTTTTTAGCAACTTTCTTTTCATCGTAGTTTTTTAAGTTTGTCGGGCTTGCACGCCCCGAGTCTTTTTTAACCTTACTGTGGTCAGGCCCACGTGCCAACGTCTGATAAATTTACAATTGAATAAATAATGTCTGGATTTCACCCCATGAATTGCTCTTAAAGCTGAAAGCCTTACCCCGAGCAGGCACCTCAAAGCCTTGCCCTGAGCAAGCACCTCAAAGCCTCCTAGCACAAACACTCCAAAGCCTTGCCCTATACAAGCATCTCAAAGCCTTGCTCCGTGCGAAGCATCTCAAAAGCCTTGCCCCGAGCAAGCACCTCAAAGCCTTGTCCCTAGCACAAGCACTCCAAAGCCTTGCCCCGTGCAAGCATCTCAAAAGCCCTGCCCCGAGCAAGCTTCTTAAAAGCCTTGCCCCGTGCAACCATCTCAAAAAGCCTTGCCCCGAGCAAGCACATACAAAGCCTTGCCCCAAGCAAGCACCTCCAGAGCCTTGCTATACGGGAAGCATCTGACAACCTTTACCCGAGTACTTATCCAAATGTTCGATAAGTCCTCGAGCTGCGGAAGAAAAGCTCGAGCTCATTACTTCATAAAATTCACAAGCGAAGTCCTCAGGGTGAAACACCTCGGGACAAGTGGCTTGACAATTTTTGAAATTCAGACAGTTGAAGAGAGATAGAGAAGCTCGGGATTCGGACATGAACTATCCTAGAACGTTAACATGCTCGAAATTTATTCTTGAACTATCCTCAAACCCCATACTATAAAGCAAAGGCGCTCAGGATTCATGCTCGAGTTTTGAAATTGTCATTAGGAAAGATTGGTGATATTTTCAAGATCATTAAGCTCAAGCTAAAACGTCTTCAGGCTTTGTACTTGTTAATTAATTATTATTAATTATGCTTGAATTTGTGAGACGAAAAGTCCTCGGGCTTTGTACTTCATTAATTAGTTATGTTTGAATTTGTGAGACAAAACGTCTTCGGGCTTTGTACTTTGATAATTAATTATGCTCGAACTTACAAACTAAAATGAAACATAACAACCTCGGGATCTAACATATGAAATACTAACAAAAACATTGTTAAACCCTCATCAGGCAATATACATCCTCAAAAAACAAAAGAAACAGAGTTAATCCAAGTCATTATCGTCGGGCTGGTCAACGGCATCCTCATCCTCCCCCATTGCTTCATCCCCGAGCATAGTCTCGTCTGAAGCTGATAGCTCGAGCCCGTTGGTGACGTCGGGAATGGGCAGCCAGCCGCTTGGATCAACGTCGGGATTGTTGGCTCGCAGGTAAGCCCGAGCTTGCTTAAAGGCATATCCATAAGCCCCGAGTGCGTAATCGCCTTTGATCGAGGAGATCTCGTCGGACTTCTTGAAGTCCTCAACAGCTTGAGCCAGAGCCTCCTCTAACTTAGCTTCGAACTCCTTCCTGTTATGCTCGAGTTCGAGCTTGGCCTCCTCTGCCTCGTCTTTAACAACCCCGAGCTCATCCTTGAGCCTCTTCACCTCTTCCTCGAGGGCAGCCACCATTTTGTCCTTCACCGGCTATGTGCCTCTAGGTCGGCTATCCTTTTTTGACGACGTTTCACTGCTTCAACAAGATCAGCGATTTTATTGGCGTCGTCCATTCCTTTCAGAGCCAAACCCCGAGCTATACTCAGTGTCTATCGAAGATAAAGGCCGACGATTAGTCACGAACACTGGAAACCAAAAATTAAAAATATAACAAAGTTTACCTTCACTGTCATAGCCTCGAGCATTTCGATCCCGGGGAGCGCTTCGATATCAGTCCTATACCGAACAACAATGCTCGGTATCAGGGTGCACCGCTTGTAGTCCTCGAGCATGGAGCTAGTCGGTGGCACAGGTTCGTCCTCGAGATCAACCACCTCGGGGGTACTATTGCGAACTGACGGCCTCTTCTCGACGACCAAAGGTGGAGGTGGCGATGGCCCCGGGGTCTGAGGCTGATGACTTGATGTTTTCCCGGGGCCCTTCATAGCAATTGTCGGGATCTGTTCTTGAAGCCTCTTCCTACCTTTCTTCAAGCCTGATACTCGAGCTTGAGGCCCCTGGGGGTTTTCTCGACGCTGCGGCATTAATGGCGGCAGGATCAAAAGTCATCTCAAGCTCTGCAAAACACAAATACAAAATGCACAAGTTAGTTTCCCGACGTTATTATCAACCATCTATTCAAAATGATTGCTCGAGCACCCTACCCTCTAGGCCTTTCACGTTAACAAGGTCGAGGATATCATCACCGAGGAGGTGGTCCAATTCATAGGCTAAGGGCTCGAGATCCTCCAACATCTGCCTATCTCTCTCGAGTACCTTAAAGTACGCTTGCCCCTCATTAAATCGAGCAGTATTAGGCACCACTAACCTCGGGCTGAAAGGATGGTTGGGGTCCTGAGAAGATATGAAAAAATACCTCGCCTTCCACCCTTTAAGGGAGCTCAACATTTTGGGGATCCTAAACCTACCCTGGGTCGATAAATAGACGAAACAGTTGAAACCTGGAAGGAACTTCAGCTCGAAGACCATCCTAAGGAGGTCAAGCCTTGGGGTTATAGAAAGTGATAGGAATGTAAAATGCATACTTTTCCCTCCTTATTTTATGTGCTCATATGACTATTTTATGCCTAAATGTACTTAGTATTCTCATATTTTGATTTAGGTGGCAATTCTATGGATATGGCGTAATTCGGAAGAAATAGGTGAAAAGGGACCAAAATGGAAGAAAGTGATAGTTCAGGGACTAAAGAGCAAATATTCTAAACTTGT
>CAIGRO010125559.1:0-12528 GCA_903798355.1 Fraxinus baroniana
TCACAACTTAGAACTCTACAAACCCGAATACTTTAAACTTCATCCAACTTCCCAACACCAAAAAACACTATGATATTTGATTCCCAATCAAACCATATTTTTAAACCAAGATTAAACAAACTTCCTTCATGCAACAAACTTCTAAATCACATAGAATTTTTGTCATAAAATCTAACACATACATATCATCTATACACAAAGCATAGGCACATATACATATAGATATATAAAATACAGATTCACACGCACATAAATCTCAAAAGGCCACATAGTTAAACTTTGTCCACCAAAAATCAATATAGAAATAAACACATAGGTTAACCATAAGATCATATCGTAAATAAATTATGAACCATACCTCATTGCAAGAGCATACTCGTGTCCCAAATGGAGAAATTGAAATTAAACGTTTGGCAGGGAAAAGATTTTCTACTTAATTTAATCCTAAACCCAATGGCGTTTATTTAATTTCATTTGTGCTAATCTAACAAATTAGGCCTCCTTATTTATCTATATTAACTTATTTAAACCTTAAATTGATCTCATTAGCTAACTAGATTTTCATTATGTTTGAACTAATGTACCCAAATTTTCTTATTGATATTTGTTTGAGCCCCATTTTTCTATAAAAAATAAAAAATAAAAAAAAAATCATTTTTTCAAAATTCATTTTCAACCACACATTCTTCAATAAAATAATATTATACAAAAATCCAAAATTTTTCTTTAATTTTTAGCCACTCATTCTAAATCAAGCTACTATTCCAAAATACATTATTTCTCCCAAAATAAGGCTCAAACAAGGTCTGAAGAAAGATTCTAACTCGACATCTAAGCTCAATCAAAAAGCAAGACAAGTTTAAGGTAAGTAGTAAAAATAAATGTATTGTATAATTTAATCTAAGTTTAATATAATTATAAATTTATTAAACTTCAATTAATGAACACGTGGATCATCTAGGGCGTCCAACGTACGTTCCACTATAAGAAATATAGTTAGTTACAATGAAAACAATTATATTAATTGAGCAGTAAATGTAGTATTAATACATAATCTAGATAAACATGATAATTACGAGAAACAAGCTTGTGGTGTTACAACAACAAATTCCAATCTGGATTGCAGTTTGTGTCCTGTATTAATATCAACGTATATCTTGTTTTTCTGGTGCATGTTTGAAAAGGAGAAGCTAAGTATACACTGCAAATATTACGAAGAGATTAAAATCGGGATCCATCTATCCTGCAGAGGTACAAAATACCTTTCTTAATCAATTAGTCACTGCTGAAGCTTTAGTTTTTCTTCTTGAGAAGGATAACTCTTTTAAAACATATCTACTTGTCTCTCTGAGTCTGAGGCGACAATCAGGAAATCCTCCAATGTGGCAAGAGATTTTAGCTGTCGGCCAAGAGATGCAATTGTCTTTTGGCACTCTGCAAATTTAGCAGCAGCCACTGTCAATTCTTTGTCCTGCAATCATCAAGCCACAGACTCCACAATTAGCAAGGAAGTTTGTATGTAATGCAGAACTTTTACCTAGTACGTGTGTCAAATAGGCAAATATGGAATACATTCACCATGCAATTTGAACCTTTATTAACATAGTCCAAGAATGTGTTTGGCAAAAAACCTGATTGATTCGGAATTCGTCAATGATTGCTGATTTCTGAATCTGAGAATTCAATTCCATTCTTGAAATCTCATTTTCTAATTTCTGACACTTGACAACAATTTCCCCTGAAAAATTCCGTTCTTTCTTAACTTCTTCTTCTAAAGTACCAATGCTTGAATGCAAGGTTTCTAACTCAAGTTTGAGTCGAGACTCTGCTTCTGCTTTCTTTACCTTAGTAGCCTCAAGTTCCGATTCGATCTTGTGTTTTGATTTGTTTGCATTGATTAACTGATTTTGAAATTCTACCAGAGTAACCTGTGCTTCTTCTAAAAGCTTCTCTGATTTTTTCAGTTTTATGTTTGTATCCTCAACCTCTATCTGAACCACTCTCTTTGCTTCATTTGCCATAGCCAGCTGAGTTCTCAGGTCCGCCAGCTTCATGACTGTTTCGTTTAGTTGATCTTGTGATATCTTAAGCTGATGTTGGCACTTGCTCAGAGCGATCTCTAAATTTACTTTTTCTGCTTCCATCTTTTCTAAATGCGCTTCCAGTTCAGCTGTCCGATTAATCATGGCTTCCAGATCAGCTTTTAAAGGGTTTTCCCCATTGGTTTCGAGGCTGCTTCCACTCTCTATCTCAGGTAGTGCTGCAAGCCTCTCCATCTCAAGAAAATCATCCATAAGATCAAGATCGACTGAAGGACCAGTGAGGCTTCTTCCAATATTGTGGCATGCCTCAACCGATCTGCTGCAATCGCTTTGAATAGCCAGCAGCCTCTCCCCACTGTCTGTATGACTATCCGTGAAGGATTCAATATAAACTGACAATGCTGCAGCAGACTGGTGATCATTAGGTTGTGTTGCTCCAGGAGCCACTGCCTTTAGCCTACGACATTCTGCTTCTAGACTAGTCACTTTCTTTATGCTCTCTAAATGTTGTTTACTAGCAGTTTCAGCAGCACTGGTGCTCAGGTCTCTCTCATGGGTGCTTAATTTTAATTCTTCAGCTTTGGAAAGGAGCTCGAGTTTAAGGATTGAGTTCTCTTTCTCTGCAGCTTCGAGCTTAGAGCGAACATCGACAAGCATAGACATAATGGCATCCGCGTTGGAATTTTGAAGTTGAGAATGGAGCCTAACGAGCTGGTTCTCGAGTTCAGACTTTGTTGATTCCCATTCACAAGTTTTCTTGGCAACAGCATCATAAATCTTCCCTTCTTGCTCTTCTCTTGCTAGTCGAAGTTGTCGTAAACACTCCTTAAGGGCTCTATCAAGATGACCAACACGTTCTTCAAGTACTGAATTCTTCTGTGTTAAGGCCCCAATTTGTTTCTTCAGAACAAAAGTTTCATTTTCAGCCCTTTCCCATCCTGGTATTTGAGCTCAAATTAATATCAATATTGAAATTAAACAAAGAAGAGCTTTTTCAAAGAAAATTGGAGTCTCCAAAACAAGCCCTGGAACTGCTTTATGGTTGGTACAAGCATGCTCCTTTACCAAATAATTTACTTTTTCATAAAAAAAATACTCTTTCCTCCTCCATTAACAAGCAAGAAACTATAGATGAACTGAATAAGCATATTGACAAAACTGATTTTCTTCATCAAATAAATCTATTAGTTCAACAACATACAAGCAATACCAATACACAAACATTACAATCAAGTGATTGTGTCAGAGAAGTTTTAATATTAAAATGATTGTGAGGAAACCCATTTTTAATCTTTCCCACTGGCTGATGACACTATATGAACATCTAGTCGTACTAAAGAGAGGAAAAACGAAACAGGGGAAAAACAAAAGTAAGAACGATAACTTTATAAGCAATTGAAAGATAGAAAATATACTTTTTTATATCACATACAAGAGAATTGTCATGAACTGACAAATTTAAAGAAAATTTTCCAATTATAATTTTATCACACAAGAAATCTATTTATAATAAACTGCTTGAATAGAAGTTACGGACCCTTCTTTGGTAAAAATAATTCTCTCTTGTAAAGCACCTACTTTGGTACTCAAAGTAGGTTGATAACCGATATTCTACCCAATAAGGCCAATACATTGGATCCTACTTGGACAAAACGAAAGATATTGTGGATAAATAAAAGTATGCCTTGTTCATTAATATCTCGGATACCACCATTCAAGCTGATCCTGAGCAGCATGTCAGCTGAAAGGGAAAACTGGGTAAATTCAGCTTAAGCAAGTGAAGTGAAGTGCTCCTTGGGATTGAACGTAATGAGCTTGGCTATGACCTTTTTATCCTCATAAATTAAGGAGAGACCTATTAGAAACATATCAAGCAGCAAGGAACACTGTCAAAACACAAAAATCTAATCCTCCCACCACTTACTTGATTGTAATGCATTCACCGTGGAATGGAAAACCTCATCATAGAAGTAACCCCTCGTTCCTAATAGCCTAGTTCTTACTATATAGAAGACAAGGACAAACTTGTAGAGATAAACATAATTTCAATTGCAAACGCCAAACTGACTTCTGTTGAAGAAAATATTTAAATGAATATGCGTAATCCATCTCTACCAGCATTTGATGTTGGGGTTAAGATGGTATTAAGGTCAGGCAAAAGGCCTAGTTCAAGTCTCACAGCCATCCACTTATAGAAATAGTAAACATGGCGGTTTGAAGATAAAATTTAAATGAATTCATGTGGACATTTTCTAACACCTTAAGCTAGTAAATAGCTTCCAACTAAAGTCTCAAATGGAGAAGGGGGATTGGGATAGTGACAGAGAGAGAAGAGATTAGATACCCATGACAGCTTCCTCTGCAACTTTAGCATGCTGTTTTATTAAATCTTCCTTGGCGTGAATGTTTAGAAGTGCTTCTGATAGTTTCTCAGATAGAGTTTTCATAGTATTGTTAAATTCTCCGTCATTGGGCGCAGCTTTCGATGTGACTTCAGTTGATGGAGGGATATGATTCGCCAGTTTCTGTTACAACAACCAAACAACGATTAGAAATTCTTTCAAAAAAACTCATCTTTACTCCCAATCATTAAATGTTTTCTACCTTCTCTTTATTTGTTTATATTTTATTCTTTTAAGGGTGGGGGGTTCAATGAAGAGAGAATGTTCTGTGAGGTAAGAATGAGAATAATATAGAACTCTTCATGAAAGAACGGTCGGTCCATAAATGCATGCTTTTCTGAACAAGTGTTTCTGTATGTTGCAAGAAACAAGAATTCTTTCTTTAACCAGAGGAAAAAAAAAATTCCTTTTGAGTTCATTCATAGGTATACAAATGTTAAGAAAGCATAAAAAATACTGGTGAACTAGAGAATAAGAATCGGTACTTTCCATATGTTAATAATTGGAGGCAGATATTATTAGTGGATAGAATGCTTTTCAGATAGGAAAAGGAAGAGCATATGTTGTCCAACGATAGTGGATATCCACACAACGTGGTCCATTTATAGTGAAAGATGACATGTGATAATGAACAAGACTAGAAGGCTTTTAGCAATTTTAGCATTCGAAAATCTTAGGTGTCGAATCTTTAGCACAACTCGTATATTCGTAAGAAACTCAGAAATCAACATGAAAAATTGTTGAAATCAAAGCCACCTACACCTGAAGCAACCACCTCGTTACATGCCTACATTCCAGCATTCTTTTTAAAACTCATTTTTTTTTATCAAACTCATTTTTAGTCAAATATTCTCCGAATAAATAATTTTGCACAAATCCATAACTTTTCCCCCACTTTTTAACCACATATTTTTCAAAAAAAAGGGAAAAAAAAATTATTTTTCACAAAATCTATTCTTAAAAAATCTACATTAAACACACTTACTAGAATGAAAGAAAACACAATCCATTTAGAGATTCGAATATCATAAGAAATTGTGGAAACACTCCATAGTAGTATAATTGAATTGAAAATTAACCAAGTCATACTACAACGTATTATATTTTCTACTTAATTCAATCCCCAAGAAAATAAACAACCCAATTTAGGAGTTTCAAATCCCTCAAAAATGTACCGATAAGTTGAGGTGATGAAATTAACTAACTTGATCATCGGGAAATCTTTCTGAATGCGATGATAATGATCCCGAGCTTTCAGTTTCACCACCGGGACTCTTCTCTGATGACCTCCTCCGCCACAGCCAACTCCTCCGGTCCATGTTAGGAACAAAACTGTAGTCCCCTCGCAATTAGATAAGCTTCGTCTTTAGTTTTTAAACCTCAATTTAGCTACCAGAAATCTTACTCTCCTCCATCTGTTTAATTTAAATATTGGATTGCACCTTGAGAATCCAAAAGAAAATGCTTATCAAATGCATAGTTTTGAACAAGAAGTCATCCAATTCACTAACAAATCAACATAGCAAATCATCAAAGATCTTGATTATCCAAATCAAGCTATGATGAAATAACATTACCTTGAGAATGAATGGATACCAGTAAACAGAAGGAACAACGCCTCTGAATTGATTATTGTGTTGTGTGGGAATATTATTATATGGGTTAGGAGTATCTTGAATTTGATAATTTTCCTACGTGTTTGACTATAAAAGTTTAGGAGGGAGCGTGCTTATTGAAGATGGAGACTTCTGATCAAGATTGCGATATTCGCGCGCCTGTACAAAAATAGTGAGTGGGAACCACGTAGTAGCCTCCAAGCACAGAAGCACTTAGCCCATTAGGTTGAGTTTGAAATCTATAGAAAGTTTTTGAAAAAGGAAAATTTTCCAGTTAAAAGTTCAAATATTAGGAGGGTGTGTGGTAGAGATTAAAATCAAATTAAAATTGAAAATATAGTCGTTATTGTTGACTTTTATTAGACGGGTGGGGACCCATAACGGTCATATTTTCAATTTTAATTTGATTTTAAGCCGTACCAAACGGGGCCTAGGTATTGATAACCGGGTGGACCCAAACTTCTTGTACCTTGGGTCAAAGATTAAAATGTATTTTTTTTAAAACATAATATTAATAAAAATAATTCAATACACTACTATAATTGTAGCCTACATATTTTTTTACTTTGCGAAAAGTCAACGATGGAAGTAAGGGTTTTGCGAAAAATTGAAATTGAATTTTTCAACAGTAATTCGTTAATCTAAATATCAATTTTTAGCACATTTTCAATCAAAGAACAAACTCAATTATGCCTAAGAGGCCAAATCTTGAAATTCAAAAAATTATCCATCTATAATACTTACTTCAATGACATTCTCATCTTTCCAATGACATTCAACGCTCAAAATCATACAAAATCAATTGTATAGTACATAAAAAAAACCCACTTATTAATTTCAATCAAATATCGTACACGACGAACAAAATCGATCATTAGACCTTCAAAGATTACAAGGATCCAGTACGTAAACTGTGATCTTAGATCTGAAAACCGTTAAATCACAATTTTTTCTTCTCAAAATATCCAAAAAGAAATTAGGAACGGTAAAGATCCTTTCATGTTTGAAACCATGTTCTCTCTATTTCTTCACCATTAAATTCATATATGAAGAAACCAAAACTCAATAATTCTTTTCACTAACAAATGGATAACCAGGTAAACTAACAAAAGGGATACTCATTGGGCGTAAACAAGAAACTATACTTTTGAAAAAAAAAAAAAAAAAGAAGTAACTTTAGAATTTTTGAAAAAAAAAAAAAAGTCAAAAGTTTTTGTAGGGTCGCTTGACCCCACATGATCCCACGTGGGTTCGCCCATGGTTATAAAAATAATAATATTTTATCAAAAAATAGGTGTATTTAAGGGGTGTTTGATGCACATTTTTAAGAAGAAAATGCATTTTATGATGTGATGTGATGAAAAATATGTGATTAAAAAATAATTCTTTTTTTTTTGAATTTGTGTGTAATATTATTTTATTAAAAGAAAAATGCTATGGGTACATTATGGTACACATAAAGGGGAGTATACGTGTCTATTATGGACACCACTATGTGTACCATAATGTACACATAGCACAACCCTTATTAAAAATATGTGGTTGAATATGAGTATTGAAAGATGAGTTTTAGGAAGAATGTGCATCAAACATGACATTAATAGAACAAATTAATCTATGTGTACATATCTGTACACACAGATGTTCACATAATGTGAGTGAGGTGTGACCCACGATACTGTAGCATGGGCCCCACCCTCACTCACATTATGTTAACCCCATGACTCTAATAGAACCTCATTCCCATTAGCTCAACCCGCCCCAATCCCAATTTCCACAACCTACACTGTCGTCCAACTCTCTCTGTACAAGATTTCGTTCCTTACCATCATAGCACACACCGATATGCCATCAAACTCGGAGTCAGCATCATCGTCCTCAATTCTTTACACCGTAGACGGTAGCCAACTCATATCCGATGCCCATGGTAGTAGCCTTGATTTTGTGTGCTTGGATGAGCATATCGAAGTCTCCAATTCTCCCATCTTTTGGTTCGATTCAGGTAATGAGATGTTGTCATTGATATTAGAGTGTCTAAAAAATCCCAATGTGTGGTTGAAGGATGGTGGTGGTTTGATTGTGATGGCGGTGTGGTAGATTTTTGGTGTATTGTTGTTTTGTGATGGTACGTTGGATGTACAAATATGCGAGCAGTGGTATGACAATGGTAGTGTGGTGGTGCTGGTGAGGTGATGTGTCTTTTGTTGGTGTGAATATTTGGAGGTGGTGGTGCAGTAGATGTGGGGTGGGGTCTAGGCAGTGGTGGTTATGGTTTGTTGGACGAGGTGGTGGTGAGTTGTGAATCTAGGGCGTCGATAGCATTTTGGGTGGTGTTGGCGATGGTGGAGAGGGTAGGGTGAGGCACGGGAGATGAAGGGTAATTTGTGACTATTACTGGACAATTGTGACCAATTAATATAATAATTTGTGAGCAAAAATAAGTTGTGATCAATTAATTTGATAATTCGTAATCGATAAATAAGTTGTGATTAATTAATTTGATAATTTGTGACCACTAAATAAGTTGTAATCTATAAAATGTATGATTTGTGACTAAATTTGTAATTGGAACCCACATTTTATGTTTTTGTGATTGTGTCGTTCTGTGATTTGTGGCTCATATATAATTATGACCATCTATTATAGGTCATTGTGACATACAATTGTGTTTTTATAACTTTGACCTTTTGTGGTTTATGACATGTGATCGTCATCATAAATTATGTGTTATCGTGATTGAGACTATGACCTATTTAATTAAATTATGCCCATATTTGGTATACATTAAAATTTTTATTTTTATATTTATTTTTCTACTCATTTTCAACTACACATTTTTCAATAAAATAATATTTTTCATCATATCAATAAATTTTCCTTCTTTTTCTACCACACATTCTCCATTAATTTATTATTTCAAAATACATTTTTTTCAAAATAATGTGGCTCAAACATACCATATAGGCCACATAATTTTATCAAATGTTATAAAAAGTGACCACCTAATTTTTTTTTTTAAAAAAAAAATCAAGAGGTTTGAACGAAAGAAAGAGTGTTGAGGTGTTGCAAAAGACATAACTAGAATTTGTGAAGTGTGAAAGAGAGAAAGTAGGAGGTGAGAAAAATAATTATTAAATGTTATATATTAGAGAGAGAAAAGTGCAAGGTGTAAGAATGAGAATGAAAAAGTGTAAGGAGGTAAGAAAGAGAGAGTGGAAGGTGAAAGAAATAATATTTAAATGATATATATAAAACTGTATACGTCAAGCATTGTAATTATGTATTTTTTTTTCCTTTGAAAATGTCCCTCCATCTGTAGGCTTTGTATTCCTTAATGTGATATGGACATGTTTCCTTTAGATCAAACATCAAATCTTGAGTTAGGCTAGCTCATTATTTTGTTCATGGACATAAGTTTCTTGATTGTACTTGATTTCTCCTACTCTTGGATTAATTCAACTACATTTTCAGTTCAGTAATGAGTAAGATATAACATCTTAATGATATTAGCTAGTAACTCAAACTTGTTAGTTAACTTTGTCTATTGGGTGGATTTTATTTCTCGTCCCCAAGTATATGCATATAGGGTTCACAATTGCTTGAGTTACTAGGAGCATCTTCAATTACAACTTTATTTTAAAGAGCATATTTTGAAAAACATAGAATGGAATTTTATTTTGTACGTGAGTTTTGACTATCCATAACTAGAGTTAATTTCATTCTTTATTTTAATTCAACCTATCATCTATTGTCACCCGAGTTACCAGCTATAAACTCCAACGTACTAGATAGCATTAAAACATATGGTATTTAATAGCAATTTAGGTGACAATACATAGGTCCAATAGGAGTGTCAAGCTAAGTTCGGCCCTCAAACACCATAGCTCAGCTCTGACTCGGATCGTGATCAAATCCTAGACTCGACTCGACTTGGTTTGGGCCTTTGACTTGTTGGCTTCATGGGCTGAGCCAAGTTATCCACGAGCAAACTCTCTCTCTCTCTCTCTCTCTCTCTCTTTTTTTGGGTAAAAAATTGACAAAATAAGCTTAGAAACAAGCAATTTTTGTTTTTTTGTTTTTGAAAAAATTTAATAAAGCAAGTCAAAAAATAACCAAAAAGATCCTCAGCTTGTCCCCACACAAGCCCGAATGGCCCATGGGCCGAGCCCAAATGATTCGAGCAGAAGAGTGGCTCAACCCAATAATTGCTATTCCTGGGTCCAATTAGATAGGTCCTATATCGTTACATTTCTTCGCCACCAGAGTTTGTCACGGAGACTGGTTTAAACACCAATCATACTAGATATCATTCAAACAACTTCAATGCCAATGTGGATTGCACTATAAAAGTTGCCACATTAACAAAAATATGCATTGTCTACAAAAATCTCTCTTCAATTCAGTGTCTATAGAGAAAAAATAAACATTATCAAGTGAATTGTCTAAATGTAGAGACTCTTCTGGATGGAGTGAGACATCAAAATTAAATATTTCTCTCTCTTTTTAACTCTCATGTTACTTAATTTTTTTTTATCCATCCTATTTATTATTTTATCTCTCTTATATTAAATGTATATTAGAGATTAAAATTGAATTGCAAACAAAATCCATCGAAAATGAAATTTGAATTACACTATATAGTCATTAGACATTAACAACACGTAAGTCGAAAGTCTTTCTATGTAGATGTCGCAAATGCTAATGTGAAATGCATAAGCAAACATTGCCACACAAGCAAAAATGATAATTTCTACAAAAACTTCTCTAATGTAACTTGAGTGCGACTCTATCAATCTAGATGAAGAGAGACTGCTAGATGGATGAATCAAAAAAATTTAAATTTTCTTCCTCTTGCATTTGTTATTTTCTTTCCGATGTTTGTTATTTTTTCTCTCCTATTAAATATGTTTGACCATCCATCCTTATATTTTATTCAACCTAATATTTAATGTCACATATATAAATTGTTACCTAGACTTTGTTAAACACTAATTACGTTGGATATGCAATATTCAAAAGAAAAATACTCTTCCTTTTTTTTTTTTTTTTTCCATTGGCACAATTTGTCAATAGCAAACAAAAAATTTATTTATTTCGTACATTTTATTTTTGTCTCCAAGTAATATCTTTTTGTTGTTTAAAAGGTTTACTGATAAGAAAATTACCAATGGAGAGCTTTCTTCTCCTTTCTTTGCCCAACTCTTAGGTATAACGATTGTTGCTTTTAAGAATGAGTAATTATCCCTTTTTATTCGTATTAGACAATAGCTAATACAAATTGGTTATCTTTATAAAATCTTAATTTGAGACAAACATGTAAATTAATAACTTGATCTAATTATAAGAGTTATCCAACCTCATGATCTGATAGAAAAATAAATACCATTCCTGATCAGAAGTAAAAATAGAAGAATGGCAGGCAGTCCTGAATGCTTTTTTTTTTTTTTTCACAATACTTGGAGTTGAGATTTTTGTAAGTAAATAGTAAAATGAATTCTATATATTTGTAGGATTAAATATCTGACTTTTCCTTTATAATTAATTAAAGATGAATCCCATTAATAAGTATTTGACCATATCATTAAATTTGAATACATGAAAGTCCTTATTTGATTTTTATTTTTGTAAGAATTCTTTTCTAAAATTCATTTTTAACCACATATTTTCAAAAAAAAAAAAACCTTTTAAAAAACTAAAATCAAACAAGGGAAGAATCTCATCCAGCCTGCATAATTCAAATAAGTTATATCATTAAGCTCAAACCAATCAGGACAAAATACTGTAAATCAAGAATCCTAACCATGAATAACAATCTTCTACCTCCTTGCCAGCCGAACGAACAAAAATCGCAGAAAATCATTTATTTCCCGTTTGCATTTCTGCGCTGCATGTAAAGAATTTATGGTCTGTGACTTGAAAAATCCATTGATGCAAAGATATTGAAGAGATTTTTGCCTATTTTATGTGAATAGTGCTTGTTACAGGAAGGCTAGTATTGGGAGTAAAAGAAGTCTCATATCGGCTAGACATGAGAAATATGATGAGTTTATAAGTGTAGGACAATATCTCCATTGGTATGAAGCCTTTTGAGGTAAAGCCCAAAAGCAAATCCATGAGAGTTTAGACCCAAAGTGGACAATATCATACCATTGTAGAGATATGTCATGTACATAAACCCAACAAGTGGTATTAGAGCTCAGGGCCCAAAACTTAGCCTGAGGAACGCAGTGGAAAGCGTGGTGGAGGTCCCCTAATTAGTCTTACGATCTGACAAAATAAATAAATAAATGAATAAATCATCCGCGTTTGAAATACCTTGTGTTGAAAGCCTTCCTGACATGAAAAATATAATAGTTAGGTGGCAGGTCTCGTTTGGTCGAGGGCGACGGCAATAAGGACGGTACAAGATGATTGACGGATGGATTATCGTTTGAGGGGAAGCTACAATGATGTGGTCCTTCGTTTGAG
>CAIGRO010125587.1:0-12785 GCA_903798355.1 Fraxinus baroniana
TGTAAAATATAATTATTAATTCATGGAAAAATTTGAGTTTTGTAAATTTAAACATTAAGACCTGATTTTTGATTTGGTGAAAGATAATCCCCAACCTATGAATTTTTCCCTTTTAAAAAACTCACTATCCGGCTAAGCCTTCAAAAGTTCAAAATCTCTGGACCCAAACCTCAAGAAATCAGTTTTTCAACTGTAGAGGAACTCTTCCAAGTGTGAAAAATGAGGGGTTACAAAAATGAATAGTAAACTCTAGGTGCCTCTTATGAGAGAAGGTAGGAGACGTACATACATCCCCGTTTTTTTTTTTATTATTAGTCTGGTTTCTCATTTTGCCCTCAAAATTCAACAATTGTCAAACTTTGAAAATTGGATCCTCAAAACCCCACGATTAAAATCACAAACAAATTTTCATATTTAAAATATTAATATTATAATCAAATAAAAATGTTGAAAATGTTTCAAATAATTAATTCAGCATACCCGCCTTGCACTTTTGGAGGCAAAAGTTTCGATTTAGTTTTCACAATCAAATTGTTTAATTATTTTTTTCTCAACTGATAGATATTGTCAATTCATTCAATATTTCTTGTGATTTAATTTATTCGAGTTTATACCCACAAAATGTGACTATGGGCTGCAACATAATATATGGGAAAAATTCATATCTACCTAATAAATTTAAAAGATTCCATAAGATACTAATATATTTCTTATATTTATATTGTACTGTATAATTGTGATAACCAATTTTACTATTTCTTATTCTAGAATAAATGATATTTAAATTGCATAGATTACGCTTTTTCATTAATTGTATGTGGCACTGCCATTGATATGCAAGATTAAAATTCATCCTCAACTTCACTGGTTTTGAAAGATCATTTGGAAATTCCTACCGACTATTAATTAACAATGAACAATTTTAAAAAATATTTTCGCAAAAATCAATTAGGAAATGGAAAGTATGAGATACTAGTATATGCGCAAGAAAGTGAAATAAATAAGAAAAAGAAACTTAGGCATACCCAAAACAGTATGGAAATTGAGAAAGGAAGGGAGAAATTGAGAAGTGGATTGTTGATGGTGAACCGGTGATGAAGGCCACCGTATCGGCTCCGATCTCAACTGTCGTTCTTCGATCTAAGTTTTGCCGTTGATTTCGGGGTACTTATCAAATTGGCCATGTCAACGGAGGAAAAACTGTAAGATGGCCGGTTGACCTTGCCGTCTTTCCAAAATGGTCTTTGATCACTTAATAATTAAAAAAGATAAAAAGTTGAAGGGTAATTATATTACCACCAC
Organism: Fraxinus baroniana; assembly: GCA_903798355.1. Classification (NCBI taxonomy): domain Eukaryota; kingdom Viridiplantae; phylum Streptophyta; class Magnoliopsida; order Lamiales; family Oleaceae; genus Fraxinus; species Fraxinus baroniana. The sequence continues at coordinate 1,303 of CAIGRO010125587.1, forward strand.
AAAATTTATTAAGTGCACCACATTTTTTAATTTTTCTCTTATTTACTTAAATAACCTTAAGTAAAATTACATAGTTAGGATTAATGCTGTTAGTTAATCACAACACGTTATAATTACACCACAAGAATCAAATAAGTACATATAAGTTTCATTACCCAATGATAACAAACGTTTATTGAGAAAGTCTACACAACATACTCGAACCAATTATGCCGCGTAAAAAAAAAACACAGTGAGGAATTAGATCAATCTCTATATTTTCTACGCATTACCTACTCATCGCTTTCGTCCCTGGTACCCACTCAGACACAGTTCAAAATTCTCTGATTCAATAGAAATGGAACCTAAAGTTGAAATGAATTCATAAACAGGTATGAATAAACCAAATGCTATCTGCAATTCAGAGAGTTCCTCGAGGCATGCTGGTGGACACAAATCAGGCCTTGTGGACAAGCCCTGACCATTTTTTACAAAAGTAGATTTCAATCTCGTGAAAACCTGCCTAAGTTCGACTGCCCGCAATCTTTGGTTTTGATCGAGCTTCCCATCCAACCGGTCAAACCACAGTTGAAAGAAATGTCTAGAAGAAAACAAAAAGATGAAGTTTAAAAGTGGTGTATTTATTAAAATCCAAAAGTTTCTTTTTTATTATATTTATTAAATTAGGCATATAATTGTAAATTTGTTTTGGTGTATTTATTAAAACTATGTTTTAATTGTGGTGTGAATATAATGTGGTGCACTTAATAAATTTTGTGATGGTAATATAATTACCCAAAGTTGAAATATGAGTTAGAAAAAAAAATGCCAAAAATACCCTCAAGGAGAAAAGAAAAAAATTCTCCCACGATCAATCATGTCAAAACAGTCGACCAACACCAACCACCACAAATACTGACCAAAGTCGACCACCACACAAAGAACCCAATCACCGACAAATCAACAAGGTTAGTTTTGGTGACTATGAAATGTATTTTCATATAAAGTGTAGATGATTGTTTAATTTTGACATTCATTTAGCTTATTTGCTGATTATTTAGGTAGATGTTCGAGTAGACTAGATTTTGAATATGTTTTGGAAGAGGGAAAACTTGATTTTTCGGGCAATAGTCGAGGTCGGCTCTTTCATAGTCGGCTGACCCGACTGTTAAACAGTCGTCCTGTCGAACTGTTAACAGTCGGTGACCTGACTGTTAACATTCATGTCGATTGTTAAATAGTCGGTCAGTCCTCATTTTTTACATTTAATTAATTATTTAATTTTTAAAATTTTAAACAATATTTTTATTATGTATATAATTTTTTAATTTTATTCTTTAATTTTTATTTAATTTAGTTTATTGTAATTTTCCTCTCTTTTCCCTTACATTGTTTTATTTATTCTTTATATATCTATAAATTAATTTTTTTTTATTCCTTTTTAAGTTAAATAAAGAATTTGGTTAAAAAAATATCTACTTTATTAGTTTTTCAGTTTGAAATTATTTATTTAACTTAATAAGGAATAGAAATTTTGAATTTATAAATTTTACAAAAAATATATATAAAAAGAATAAATAAAAGGAAAGGAAAGGAAAGGGAAGGAAAAGAGTGAAAAATAACAATCAACTAAATTAAAGAAAAAAAATTAAATACATAAAAAAAAAAGTCGGCCCGATTGTAAATAGTCAAGTGGGCCAAGTGTTTAACAGTCGGCAACAGTCAGGTCGGCCGATTGTTAAACAGTTGGCCCCGACTTTGTTAATTTTCAATTTAAAAGTATTTATTTAACATAAAAAGTTATTAAAAAAATTTAATTTATAGATTATGCATATATATAAAGATTAAATAAAAGGAAAGGAAAGGAAAAGAAAAGAGACAGAAATAACAATAAACTAAATTAAATAAAAATTAAAGAATAAAAAAAATACTTAACCAAAATATTAATTAAAATTGTAAAAATTAAATAATTAATAAAATGTAAAAAAACAAAGGTGGCTGATTTTTTACCAATGGGGTCGGCAAACTGTTAACCAGTCGACCCCGACTATTATAGACGTCCTAAATGCTTCTACATATTAATCATTATCCATACTAGCTTTGACTTTACTAATTCATTCCTCCAATATTTTATAATAGATAACTACAAACTATTCATTCCTCTGAATTTAACCAAAGATCGTGCATCAACTCAATTTACGAGAGAGGACATCAAGCACAATCTTGGAACAATAACTGGTCAATTATTTTGTCCTCAAAAACTTGTTTCTCACTCTGCATCTACTCAAATGTAAATGATGACAACTAATTTTTACAAACACAAGGTCGAAAGGCGGGAGTGCCCAAATGACAACATCTTGTACATACCTAAAGGCATGAAACTCCCCAGTAGTTTACTATGGGTGGAATTAATATCTAATGAAAAAATCAGCATATACTTGCCAAATGAGTTATCCTACAAGTTCCTGTAATGGTAAGAAAAAAGCGATTTACATAATTTTGAACTGAATTTAGATACAATTACCTTCAACATGATTTACAGGAAGTAAATATCCACCAAAAACTTCCCTGAATGAGTTTAGCTTGTCTACACTGTTTCAGTAAAACGGGCATAAAAATGCATCCATCTCTTGCATGATATTGAGTATATATACGGCAATGTCGAAAATAGCAAAATAAAATACCCTAAAAGGATATAAAGCATCTGCCACGGTCCGGGAAAAACGTTCCTTTTGAGGATATTGCTCAGTTTTTTTAAACCAGAGTGCATTATCGGTTAATAATCAACGTCTCATGGAGTAAATATTCAAATATAGACGAAAAAGTTGGTCACTGTTGGATCAGAACGAAAGAATATAGTGAGCCTCATTTACATTATGTGTTTGTATAATATACTGTCTTCAATCCCATCATTCGTTTTATCCATAAACTCCAACAAAATTAAAATAATACTAGTATTTTATAAGTTTTTGCTAGTTCTGCAAAATGCAACAATAAAACCAGAAAAACACCAATAAAATTCAAAGAAAACTAAAAAATTGAGTACAAAAACAAAATATTAAGACTGAAAAATCCAGATAATGATACACACCAAATTTCTTTTCACAATCAAAAAATTATTTATTTATCAATTTATCAAAAAATAAAGATATTTCTCAACTTCAATTTGGAAAACGAATTGAAAACTTCTAACGGTTTGATGTTCTACAACACGATGTCCAGACCATACTCCACCATGTAATCAAAGGATTCGATATGATGTTTGAACAACTCCCTCAAACTTTCATAATTTTTTTTCTTTAGAGAAATGTGGCCGTAGCTGCCACCTACTCTCATTTCTTGGGGCCTCCATTCCTTCAACCCTAAATAAACATTTTCAACGGTAAGACTGGTATTTCTATGATTTTGCTAGTTCTGCAAAATATCACAATAAAACCAGAAAAACACCAATAAAACTCAAAGAAAACTAAAAAATTGAGTACAAAAACAAAGCATCAAGACTAGAAATCCAGATAACGACACATACCAAATTCCTTTTCACAATCAAAAAAATTATTTATTTAGCCATTCATTGGGAAAAGAGATATTTCTCATTCACCTACAAAAAGATAAAAGGTTGAAATACGAGTTAGAAAACAAAAGGCAAAAAATACCTTCAAGGAGAAAAGAAAATATTCTCTCACAATCAATCAAGTCGAAACATTCGACCAACGTCGACCACAACAATCCACTGATTGGCGCCAACCACCACACATAGAACTCAGTCACCGACAAATCAACAAGGTTAGTTTGGGGGGACTAGGAAATGTATTTTTCATATAAAGTGTAGATGATTGTTAAATTTTGACATTTATTTAGCTTATTTGTTGATTATTTAGGTCGATGTTTGAGGATGCTAGATTTTAGAGATGTTTGTGGGGGGACTTGATTTTTCAGGCTGGAGATTACCGAAAATGAAGATCTCCGGACTATTTAACAGTCGGGGCCGACTATTTAACTGTCCGTCGACCCAACTGTTAATGGCCGGACAGTTGGGCCACTCGACAGAGAAATATCGTTTTTCCTTATGAATTGCTAAATAAATAATTTTTTTGATTGTGAAAAGGAATTTTGTATGTATCATTATCTGGATTTTTCAGTCTTAACTCTTAATGCTCTGTTTTTGTATTTAATTTTTTTTGTTTTCTTTGAATTTTATTAGTGTTTTTATTGTAATATTTTGAAGAACTAGCAAAATAATAGAAAATAATTAAATTTTTCATAAATTTTGATAAATTTTAATGAAACATGTAATTATAAGTTGCGAATCTCATGAAATATATGATTAAAATTAATTGTTAACTTTGAATTAAATTAAAATTTAGATTTTAATCCCAATAAAACGACAACTACATTTCTTTTTTTAATTCAAGAGGTTATAGTAGTACTGTAGCTACGATCTCATCATGTCATCAACAGTGACATGCCCGGCCCTGGACCCAGGCTAACTAGGCAAGGGCCTAGACCTCTAGATGTTGAGGGCCTCATAAAATAAATCCAGCCCAAAATCTGTCCAAGGCCTATCCAAAAGCCTAAAAAATTCATCCGTTTTATTTGTACCAAGGTTTAGTAGATGAGGCAATGAGGATTGAGGCACATTAATTTATTGAGTTTATTTCACCAATTTAGTTGGATTGCAGCCGCCTCTGGAGGAGCCCAAGAAGGAAGATACTGTCGCCACCGGAGAAGTCCAGGAAGAAAAAGCGGTGGCACTTTAATTTATTGAGTTTATTTCACCAATTTAGCCAGACTGCAGCCGCTACCGGAGGAGCCCAAGAAGGAATATATTTTAACCACCAAGGAAGTCCAGGAAGAAAAAGAGGTGGTCAATCCGTTTCAAAATCCTAATGTGAATCTTTTTGTCTCTTTTTTTTAGTAATCAGGTGTATTTTTTTCCATTTTGTTTTTTGTGTATCAATACCTAACCGAAGAAGTCCAGGAAGAAAAAGTGGCGACACATTAATTTATTGAGTTTATTTCACCAATTTAGCCAGACTGCAGCCGCCGCCGGAGGAGCCCAAGAAGGAAAATATTTTCGCCACCAAGGAAGTCTAGGAAGAAAAAGAGGTAGCACATTAATTTATTGAGTTTGTTTCACCAATTTAGCCAGACTGCAGCCGCCACCGGAGGAGCCCAAGAAGGAAAATATTTTCGCCACCAAGGAAGTTAGGAAGAAAAAGAGGTGGTCAATCCGTTTCAAAATCCTAATGTGACTCTTTTTTTTTTACTGTTTTTGTCTGTTTTTTTTTGAGTAATCAGGTGTATTTTTTTCCATTTTGTTTTTTGTGTATCAATACCTGGATTTCCATTCTTGATGCTATGTTTTTGTACTTAATTTTTTAGTTTTCTTTGAATTTTATTGGTGTTTTTCTGGTTTTATTGTGATATTTTGCAGAAATAGCACAATCTTAGTAAATACTAGTCTTACCGTCGTCGGAAAGGTGAATTTCGGATGGAGGCCCCAAGAAACGAGAATAGGTGGCAGTTGCGGCCCCATTTGTCTAAAGAAAAAAATTACGAAGCTTTGAGAGAGTTGTTCAAACATCATATCGAATCCTTTGATTACATGGTGGAGTATGGTCTGGACACCATGTTGCAGAACATCAAACCCATAGAAGTAACAGTCGGGGTGAGACTTGATTTTTTGGGTTGGAGTTTGCCGTCGATAACAGTCGGGGCTAACTGTTTAACAGTCTGCTGACCCGACTGGTAAAAAGTCGGCCCATAACTATACATACCAAAACCAAATTCCTTTTCACAATAAAAAAATTATTTATTTAGCCATTCATCGGGGAAAAGGAAAAAAATACCCTCAAGGAGAAAAGAAAAAATCATCTCACAGTCAATCAAGTCGAAACATTCGACCAACGCTGACCACCACAATCCACTGATTGGCACCAACCACCACACATAGAACCTAGTTACTGACGACTCAACAAGGTTAGTTTTGGGGGACTAGGAAATGTATTTTTCATATAGTGTAGATGATTATTTAATTTTGACATTTATTTAGCTTATTTGTTGATTATTTAGGTAGGTGTTTGAGGATGCTAGATTTTAGAGATGTCTGGAGGGGGGACTGGATTTTTCAGGCTGGAGATTACCGGAAATGACTATCTCCAAACTGTTTAACAGTCAGGGCTGACTGTTTAACTGTCCGTCGACCCAACTGTTAACCGACAATCAGGCCACCCGACAGAGAAATACCATTTTTCCTTATGAATTGCTAAATAAATAATTTTTTTGATTGTGAAAAGGAATTTGGTATGTATCATTATTTTGAATTTTTCAGTCTTAATGCTCTGCTTTTGTACTCAGTTTTTTTGTTTTCTTTGAATTTTATTGGTGTTTTTTTTGGTTTTATTGTGATCTTTTGCAGAACTAGCAAAAATTTAGAAAATACTAGTATTATTTTAATTTTGTTGTAGTTTATGGATAAAACGAATGATGGGATTGAAGTCAGTATATTGTACAAACAGTTAATGTAAATGAGGCTCACTATATTCTTTCGTTCTGCTCAAACAGTGACCAACTTTTCGTCTATATTTGAATATTACTCCATGAGACGTTGATTATTAACTGACAATGCACTCTGGTTTGAAAAAACTAAGCTATATGTTTTTCCCGGACTGTGGCAGATGCTTTATATCCTTTTGGGGTATTTTATTTTGCTATTTTCGATATTGCCGTATATATACTCAATATCATGCAAGAGATCAATGCATTTTTATGCCTGTTTTACTGAAACGGTGTAGACAAGCTAAACTTACTTATCCAGGGAAGTTTTTGGTGGATATTTGCTTCCAATAAATCATGTTGGAGGTAATTGTATCTAAATTCAGTTCAAAATTATGTAAATCGCTTTTTTCTTACCATTACAGGAACTTGTAGGATAACTTATTTGGCAAGTATATGTTGATATTTTCATTAGATATTAATTCATCCCATAGTAAACCACTGGGGAGTTTCATGCCTTTAGGTATGTACAAGATGTTGTCATTTGGGCACTCCTGCCTTTCGACCTTGTGTTTGTAAAAATTAGTTGTCATCATTTACATTTGAGTAGATGCAGAGCGAGAAACGAGTTTTTGAGGACAAAATAATTGACCAGTTATTGTTCCAAGATTGTGCTTGATGTACTCTCTCGTAAATTGAGTTGATGCATGATCTTTGGTTAAATTCGGAGGAATGAATAGTTTGTAGTTATCTTTTAAAAAATATTGGAGGAATAAATTAGTAAAGTCAAAACTAGTATGGATAATAATTAATATGTAGATCCATTTAGGACGTCGGTAATAGTCGGGGTCGACTGTTTAATTGTTTGCCGGCCCCACTGGTAAAAATTCTGCCACCTTTGTTTTTTACATTTTATTAATTATTTAATTTTTACAATTTTAATTATGTAATTTTTTTTATTTAATTTAGTTTATTGTTATTTTTGTCTCCTTTTCTTTTTCTTTTATTTAATCTTTATATATGTATAATTTATAAATTAAAATTTTCTATAACTTTTTAAGTTAAATATATAGTTTTAAATTGAAAATTAACAAAGTCGGGCCCAACTGTTTAACAATCGGCTGACCCGATTGTTGTCGACTTTTAAACAATTGGCCCACTTAACTGTTTACAATAAGGGCGATTGTCTTTTAAAAATATTGTTTAAAATTTTAAAAATCAAAAAATTAATAAAATGTAAAAAATGGGGATTGGCCGATTGTTTAACAATCGACAAGAATGTTAACAGTCGGGCAACCAACTGCCCGACTGTTTAACAGTCGGGTCATTCGACTGTGAAAGAGCCGGCCTCGACTATTGCCCGAAAAATCAAGTTTTCCCTCTTCCAAAACATATTCAAAATCTAGTCTACTCGAACATCTACCTAAATAATCAGCAAATAAGCTAAATGAATGGCAAAATTAAACAATCATCTACGCTTTATATGAAAATTCATTTCACAGTCACCAAAACTAACCTTGTTGATTTGTCGATGATTGGGTTCTTTGTGTGGTGGTCGGCTTCGGTCAGTAATTGTGGTGGTTGGTGTTGGTCGACTGTTTTGACAAGATTGACCGTGGGAGAATTTTTTTTCTTTTCTCCTTGAGGGTATTTTTGGCCTTTTGTTTTTTAACTCATATTTCAACTTTTTATCTTTTTTATTTATTAAGTGATCAAATACCGTTTTGGAAAGACGGTCAGGTCAACCAGCCATCTTACACTATTTCCTTTGTTGACGTGGCCAATTTGATAAGTACCCCGAAATCAACGGCAAAACTTAGATCGAAGAACGACGGTTGAGATCGGAGCTGATACGGTGGCCTTTGTACGATGGATTTATGTGTTTAAAATACATAAATCGTTACAAATTGTATTTTGAAAAAAATACAAATAGATATGAATCTTCTTATAATTGTAAAAAAATTGCAAAACTCTGATTAATGATATGAAGGTTTGAGGTCGAGGAGCCACGTGGTTTGAATCCGAGGCTTCGAGATTTATTGAGAATTTGATTTGCTGAAAGCTTGACTTGTTTGACAATTGTATTTTGGAGCTTGAACTTGCACTTCGAAACTTGGATTTGATCTTATTGAATTTGCTTGATTTGAAGAAGATTTTGATCGTCTTCGTGTCAGTCGGACTTGGTCTTGATTAGATTTGAGGAAAATTTTGATCTTCTTGAATTTGCTTGATGAATTTGCTTGATTTGAAGAAGATTTTGATTTTCTTCGTGTTGGCTGGACTTGGAGTTAGGAGGATTCCTTTAGCGCTTCATGGTTTTCTCTAGCACTTTTCATCCCCCCCCCCAATTTTTAATGAATCTTTGACCCTATTTATAGGGAAAATTCTTGGCCAATTTTGATATAATTCAATTAAATTGATTATAATTGAATAATTATGGATTTTCTTGAGAAAAGTAGGACGTGATTTTATGGGCTATAGTGGACTTTAGTTTAATAAATTTAATTGGGCTAATCATTTAAATTGACTCAACCTATTATTTGCCATTTTATTTATTTAACAATCACAAGTATATGCAATGAACAATAAACTTTCCCACAATTCCAACTTAAAGCACCCATGGAGTAAATGATATAAGTGACATATGTGTTAAGTGTTACAATCTCCTGGTAGTAGGACTACAAACCTTAATTTTTTGATAAAGGACTTGCAAAATATCACTGCTAATAAAGATATTCCTCTACTTATGAAAGTCAAACCAGTAAAGCACATTAGAACCTACATATGAAAGCTCATTTTCAATAGAGAAGTATTTTTCTCCCCCTGACTTACAACACGCATATTTTCTTTGTATCACAACTTTCAATAGAGATGCTCATATTTTTTTTTCCTTAAGTGCAGACTTCTTTCCATTAAACGACTAACATGACCCATGTAACGAGTATTAGGCCGATTAACCCAAATCAGTTGACTATAGAGTATAGACACCAGGTTATAAGAAACCCCGCAGACTTAATTACTCAAGTCAAGTAGGTTTCGAAAAGTAGCATTAAGATATTGAGTCCCTCTGAATTATCACTTTTCAGTCATACATTAATTATGCAGGGGTAATGTCAAGCTTATGTTTAATAAAAATGGTCAATTCATGTTCAAAGTCACCCTACTAATATGTGACTGTCATCCCAAATCTTACACACGCGGTAGAGTCCCACTATCAAAGTCATAGTGTGTGCAGTCTACTTGACTTGAAGACCAAGAATGGAGGCACTGGCTGGTGCCTCCATTCTGGACGGAGGCACGTTTTTTTTCTTCTTCTTTGAATGCAATATTAGTTTGTTAAGATTTTTTAACTCAATCAAATTAGTAGTTTAGCCTAATTATTTTAGCGAGTGTTATAAGAAATGTTGTCCATCAAACAGATAAATCTTGGATAAAAAACTTTATCATTAAACCAATCAACTCTTCTTGGCTTGAATAATCACTAACACAAAATAAAGCAATGTGGCATTACACCCAATTGCCTCCGTCCCTGATAGTAATTTTTTTTTTTTCATTAGCCTAGCTAATGCTCTAGTAAAATAGAAATACAATAAGACTTCTTCTGGTATAATTAGATTACAAACACGGCCTTGTCTCCATTGTTTCAACCACAAAAACAGAGGAATCCCATTGTTTCAACCACAAAAGGACCCACAAAAAGCCAAAGTAAAGATAAGACTGATGAAGCTAGAAATGCGGGAGTAGTAAAAACCTAAAGAACAAACAACAATAAATCTTAGAGAATTAAAGAGAAAGCCAGACCAATCCCGTAAAACAACTCAAAATATAAAGAAGTATCGTTAATTTTTTCATGCTCATTCCATACCTCACGATTTGTCTGTTCGGCAGTGAGAAGCTCTGTAAATGAACTTGGAGCATATTTGTCCACCCAAAGTTGCTCACTAACTACTGGTACTTTTGGAGAAACTATATTAGTCCGACCTTCAACAATTGCTCGCAAAACCTTCAATATCTTGATATGACAAAATTTGAGGGAGGAACAATATCTTATGCAAAACAAATATGTATAGAATTTCTTGAAATAAAATCAAAGTCGGGGCTTTCACAGCTTCATGAAGCTAAAAGTTGAAAAGTCATTATCCATTTTGATACCAATTGGCATCGGCAGTCTATCGAACACGACGTGGATTCTTCCATTTTTTTTAAAAAATCTTTACATGGGTATACAGATTAATCAATTGTTAGTTATTCAAAACAAGCTTAGTAAGAAGCTAATTCAGCTTTACCTGCCAATTTTTTTAGCTAGATAGTATATCAATAGATTATATAAAACAACTATGGAAAAATCTATTATAAAATGAATCTGTGACAGTAAAACTAAAATGGAATTAAACTGCCAAATTTTTTTTGGGCCACTTGCAACGCTTTAGTGAGGTATATCAGCATGCTTCCTTCATATTAAAGAAAAATCCAATTTTATTTTAACCAGTTTTAGTTTCATTATGTGAGAAAGGAAAAACAGAAGAAAAGAATTCAACACATATAAGTTATTACATGTGTAAAAAAAATAACTAAATTACCGCTGAAAGAAATGGCTGAGTAAGAAAAGTAGCTGAAAGAAGAAAGACATGAAGTCAAAAGTTAAGGAAATAAATACATTATAAATATTTCTTTGTTCTCCTCTTCCCTTCTTTTCAGAATACTATTTAATAATTGCCTCCGTGCGGCGCGCCTCGTGCCTTCATTGCGCATGGAGGCTCTGACCCATTCTAGTTGATGAGAATGTTAGCCGAAAAGGCTCAAGATCAATAGAAACCCTCAAATCAGTTTAATACTCCTCAAGAATCATCCCCTACTCCATGAAGCAGATATGATTCAAATGCTGCTGGAGCTGCTGCCCACCTATGGATGTCCATAGGAGCAGATGGCTTTAGACAAGCTGGGATAGCACAAATTTACACAAGAACCAGACATCTGCAGATTTCTTGTATAACCCAACTCATGGTCTC
>CAIGRO010125600.1:0-10293 GCA_903798355.1 Fraxinus baroniana
AAAATTTAAAATTTGTACAGTTTTATATGTTATAAATTAAAAAAAAAAAATTCGAGTTTGGTTTGAACTTTTTGTGCCGAGCTTTTTTAGGCTCGAGCCGAGCCTGACAAAAAAAAATGAGGTTCGGCTCGTTGTAACAGAGCCCAAGCCGGGCCCGGCTCAAGCTTTTTTCGAGCCGAGCCCGAGCCGACGAGCTTTTTTGCCATCCCTAGTTGAAATGTAGGGGTGAAGTGTGCAACCCCACTCTGAAAAATGTGTGGGCTTCCTCGATAAAACTCTTTGATTCTACCAAAACGATGATGTACATCGAACAAGAGGATAGAACAAAGACATCAAACATGCATGCTTGACCTTGATCCGATAGGAGAGGCTTGACCTAGAACATGCATGCACGATCTATATTGATGAGCCACTTTATAAGCCAAGTTATTAGCTCGAGGCTGAGGTGACAATGTAGGAGAGGGAGTCTCAATGGCAACCTCTATATTGTATGGCATGTCAACTCACTACTTTGCCGTGTTAAAAAAGTATTAATACGTTTTTAACAATTTAATATAAATATATTGTCAATTTTAGTTTTTAGAACTTCAGATAGCGATTATGCACAATATTGATTACGATAAACTATCAACTAAATAATTTCCATCAATTTACGAGAACAAAATGTTACAAAACGAGGAGTTCGGTGACCTAATTGAGAAAAAAATAAAGTTTTGAAGACAATTGACCCCTTACTCTAACAATTTTAGAAAACGATAGTATTTTGTAGTATAATCTCAAATTTTGGGTGAACTCTACCAAGCTAAAGTTGGCCCAATTGCAATCGAGTTTGACATTTTCTAATTTAGTAGACGTAGTTTTGATCATTTGGCACGTTTAATAAAAAAATAATAATCGACCAAACTAAAACAAAATTTGATATTTTAATGTTCGATCGTGTAAAAAAATATGTTTCTTTTTAAAATATTTTATTATAGCATTTGTTGACATCTAAAACAACAAATTAATTTAAACTATAGCAAGCTACTAATTTTAAATGTCCTTTTCCAATTCGACTAAACTATGATTAGCTACATTTTAACAAATGATAAATTAATAAAACAAGTCTTTCATATAACACGTTTCAACTCATAGCCGTATGACAAACACTCTATTCCTTTATTTATACAATTAAATGAGATCAAGAATTGAACTTATCAAGATTACTACACTACAAAAAAAAAATTAAAAAAATAAAAATCTTAGTTCAAGAATATACTTTTAGTAATCATTTTGTGTTGAATTCTTATTGGTATATCATTTCGTTCTATCCTAGTTAAAATTAAAGATTTCTAACTCCAATGAAGAATTGCCAAAATACCAATCAAACCATTACGGAAACCATTGAAAATGGAGAATATGTAATGGTTGACAATGAAGGATTGAGGAGAGATGAAATGGTGAAGGAGACATGTCTAATCAGTCGACGTCTGTGGAGGAAATGGCATTTTGGGAACCCACTATGGCCTCTGCAATAGGTCAACTTTATATGGAATCTATTTATGTATCTTCGTTGTCCCACGACACATCTCCAAGTCGTAAAAGAGGAAAGTGAAAAAACTCCAGCTTTGCTTGAGGCTGTCGCGTCAAGGGTTCGAATCCTGAAATATGGATTTGAGTATTGGGTAAGTGCAAGTGTACAAGTACCCTTCCACCCTATACTCTTGGAGGCAGAACCTGCGATTTACCTCCTTCACCAAGGTCCAGGGCAGGTGGGGGCCATCTGGGATGCGGTTCATCCTTTATTTATGTATCTTTGTTAAATAAAATTGGATAATAAACGTCCATCTAAAATTTAATGATTGATGTTATTTGAGAGATCATAGTTCGATTGTGTTTTTTCGTTAAAGTTATCGTAAACTCGACAATGAAACTTTAATCACAGCTTCTTGCTATCAAGTTGAAGTTACAGAACACGTTGCAGTATAGGAACCTCAATCGCCATGTTTAGAAATGTTCGAGGGTTTGGGTGGCTTTTTTATGTTTGACTTTACCAAACTAGGTTTTAATTCTTTAACGCTTAAAAAATTTGAAGCCAAGCATGTTTGATAAGGGTTGTGACATGATATTTTAATGAATAGTTGGACAATTTTTGAATTTGGAAATTGATTATGCAACTATAGTGAATTGTTGAGTATCGACTCGTTTATTTTTTAAAGGACAAACTTGCAACGGTGACAATCCATTGGGACCAACGATGCAATTTCCCGCAATGTAAATTATAGAACTAGTCCCCAACCTTTGACACCTATAGCAATATTGTCACCAACCTTTATTTTATAACACTTCAATCCTCGTATTTTGAATGATTAGCAGAATCTTTCCTATTTTACCATTCTCTTTAATTAGCAAGCTAAAAAATGTTATTGAAAGGATAATTTTACACTTATCTTTAAATAAAAACAAAAAATCACGAATGAAAAAAGAAAAAAGAGAGAAATATGAAATTCATCTTCCACCCACCACACCTTAATCAGTTGGCACCGTCGCCACCAATCGGTGATCATATGTTGTCAATAATTGTTTTTTTCTAATTGAAAAAATTAAATATTTTTTTATTTTATTTTTTTATCAAATTGGGAAAGTTTTTTTTGACGATTCCGGCTAGTAGCTTCTACAAGTCTTATAGAATATGCTTCAATGAAAATTCGATAAAAAGAGAAAGTAAAATAATGGAGCAACAAAAGCCAAAACAAACCGAACTTGGAATTGATAATCAAGACTTTCAATAAAATCTAGAACATTTTGAGTTCATACCCATATTCTGCTCAGAAATCAAGTGGACTAGACTTATTCATCAATAAAAAATAAATAAAGAAAAATATAGAGAAATAATGAGACTACAATTCAAACTGAGAATGTGTTTTGGGGGTTAGCTCACCCTCGCGGGATCACGATTCTTTGTCTAGGTCATTCTAGCACGTGTGTCGCCCAGATTCATAAAAGAAAATAGCTGCTAAATCGATCACAAGAATACCCTTTATAATACATATTCCTAATCCTAAATGGAATGGAACGATATAGGGACCATATATAAACATAGTATCTATTTAGATACACTCGAATAACCCCCTTGTAATGGATAGTTGCACCATACAAATATCTAAATTTGATATTTTTAGATACTTTTTTAAGTTTATTGTTGATACTAAGTAGTAATCAAACATTTGTATCCAATCATGGTATTCAAGTTCTGATAGAAAAAATAGTCGAACAAAATTCTGACACTTTTGTTTGTCAGATGAAAAAATAGATTGCACTGTTGAATTTGTCTACATCAAAATCAACACGAACAAAATTCTGGCACCTTTGTTTGTCAAATGATATAATAGATTGCACTGTTGAATTTGTCTACATCAAAATCAAAAAATGGTTGTCGGTTGACGCTAATTGCCGCGAAGGCACTACCTTCGCTGCTATTATATCAATTGTTTGGGGTTGGACGGAAGGCAATTCATTTTCTTTATTTTTTCATTCTGTATTTTATTTTCCAGTTTATTTAAAGATGAGCATAATTGTCCTTTTTTCTATAACATTTTAGCTTGTCAACTAAAAGAGACGGATAAAATTGTCATTTAGGACTAACCATGTGAATTATTCAAAGGTTCACGATAGAAATGTTACAATTTAAAGGTTAAGGGCAAGATTTCTATGAGGGTTAAAGATTGGGGACCATTGCTGTAATTTACTTGAAGGAAACAATTTATTGCCCATAAAGCTTCTCTTAATTGATAAAAGACATTTAAGTAATTGAATTATGTATTGTTTCATTATTTTATTGCCTCCATTATTACGTGGGTTTATATTTTAATTACTATACTTTTATTTTATATACATAAATATAAATAACTTATTTCTCAAAAAAGTAATTTTTTTTTTTATCAAATCTAAATTAAATCCAATGGGAATAATCAAAAAATGAAAAATGAATTCGACATATATTTTGTTTCAATAGATATAAATCGGTTGCTTGACAAGTGTGCCACACGCGGCTTCTCCTTGATCGCCCGTAGATAGTATGGGGGGTTGGTGAGTGGGGTGAGACTTGAGAGACAGCAAGTGGAGGCCCAAGACAAACATGTCATTAGTAGCCACGAAGAAATGGTCCCACCTTAACAAAGGGCATCAAACTTTGATGCAGCGATAAGGAGTGTGTTGTGTTTGCATATGGGTTTTCTTTTTTTGGTTGATGCCAAATTTCTGTGTCTCCAGGAGGGGTTTCGTTCTGCTCGAAAGCTTGGACTTCATCTAACAGAGATGGAGTGTGACTAGCTTAGCGCCATTCAACATATAGTTGCTGAACAAGACAAGATTAGACAGATTGGTAGTATTTATTTAATTCCATTTGCATAAGGGGATGTAGCTCAGATGGTAGAGCGCTCGCTTAGCATGCGAGAGGTACGGGGATCGATACCCCGCATCTCCATTTTGATTGCCGTTTTTTCTTCTTCCTAATGGACTAAAAAGCCAGGCCCAGTAAGAAATAGATTTTGTGGGGCCTTTTCTTTCAATAAAAATCGACCTTTTGCGTAAATTGATTTTTTTATTTTTATTTTTATTTTTAAGCATAAGATCAAAAAGTTTGAGCGGCTCATTAATCTTTCGAGTGTTAATTCTTTATCCTTGATCGTAGTATAATTTATAAACTTTTTCTATTCTTGTTCGTTCATAATTATTGTTTAACCAAACCATTTATTCTACATGACACGGGTGATTAATTAAAACACTGTCATCAAATAAAAAAGACAAACCAATCAACCACAACGTCATCATCAATCTATCAAGATAACAAAAAGAGTTTCATTCAAAAATAAGAACTAACACTCCTTCCTCACGTAACTTGATATGTTTGTCTTGACTTGATTGTTTAAGTGACGGCTCATCATGACTCATTTGGTATCGATGTGATAAGCTTTTGCTTCCATTTGATATGTCAGTCTCGTTGGTCATAATGCGGTGGACGAGTCCAAGTAAAGATCCATCTTCCTCCATGCTAAAATGATACGTCATTCTAAAATGGTGGCAACTAAATGCAAACAGTGTTTGTGCATACCTTCTTTTTGGGTGCCATGGCTATGAATCGAGGGGAATAATTGGCCGGAAACATGCGGCGGAATCGAGGTTTTGATGGAAGAAACTGTAACGGCGCTCTAAGTTTCCAATGTGACTGTTGGCACTTGTTGATTATTGGCCAAAGCACAAACGTAATTTTAAGGGTGTCGGAAGTTGTTTTATGCTCGTCACAAGGAAGATCTTATCCAAGTTGTTTGGTTGATTGTGCCATTTTGGCGAGGAAAGTCTAGTCGCGCTATTTTCTAAAAAAACCGATTATTTAAAACAATCAAATGGGTCCCTTCCAACTTTACTTCAAAACTCGCCAAATCACCCACTTTCTTCCAAAATTTCTCCAATGTTCCCCAAGTCAGGTTTTGCCCTACAACAAATAAAAACACACCAAAATTAATAGATATCAATTTGTATGTTTTACATTTATCAATCACCCGCCTACCAAAAGTCCTTGGTAGGACAAGCTTGTCCCATTGACATCCATACTGTTTGCATAAAGAATAATGCAACACAGCATAACTCGTGCTATATGTCAATCTTAAGTATCACTAATTTATATGACATTTTATATATAGAAATTTGAGTCTCATTTAAATTATCTTATCAGGTGGAGAATAAGGTGAATAGAAGCGAAAAAATCAGTGAAAAAATTAAATTATAAACAGATAAGACTAGGGATGACAAAAAAGCTCGTCGGTTCGGACGGCTCGGCTCGAAAAAAGCTCGAGCCGGGCCCGGCTCGGGCTCGGTTACAACGAGCCGAGGGTCGGGCCGAGCCTCATTTTTTTTTTGGTCGGGCTCGGCTTAGGCCCAAAAAAGCTCGGCACAAAAAGCTCAAGCCAAACTCGATTTTTTTTTATTTAATTTATAACATGTAAAAACTGTACAAATTTTAAATTTTTTACGTAAAAAATGTAGATTTGACATAAAAATAAAATAAAACCCGGCTCGGGTTCGGCTTGGCCCGCTAAGGCTCGGGCAAAAAGCTCGGGCCGAGCCTCATTTTTTTTGGCCGGGGCTCGGCTTGGCTCGAGCCAAAAAAAGCTCGGCATAAAAAAGTTCGAGCTCGGCTCGAGCTTTTTTTTCCCGGCTCGGGCTCGGCTCGTTACCACCACTAGATAAGACCATCNACATAAAAATAAAATAAAACCCGGCTCGGGTTCGGCTTGGCCCGCTAAGGCTCGGGCAAAAAGCTCGGGCCGAGCCTCATTTTTTTTGGCCGGGGCTCGGCTTGGCTCGAGCCAAAAAAAGCTCGGCATAAAAAAGTTCGAGCTCGGCTCGAGCTTTTTTTTCCCGGCTCGGGCTCGGCTCGTTACCACCACTAGATAAGACCATCCACTCAATAAAATATTTATTCACATCATGTTTTATTGAAAATCATAAGATAAATAGTATGGATATATGATAGGAGACTAGCAAGAAAAACTCCAAAATCACCTTATTTCTTCACCCTGTTGTCTGGAACAATCTTCTTACATCTTTTGGTTCTCCTTATTTCATATAGAACTCCATACACAAATTCTACAATCCATCTAGGCTTTTCATACTTAAAGATCAAATGACCTGCAACTAGACCGAATAGCATTCCACATCCATAACCCATGAGGACGACTTGCCAGGTGAGTCCATCCAAAATACTGAAATCGTCATCTTGTGGCAATATTGGAAGCTTTGGCTGTGCCTTTTCGTCAGTTACACATTTCTTCGTCAATGGTAGTCCACATAATTCTGAGTTGCCAATATATGAACTGTTGTCAAACGTGAGAAGCTGCCCTTGCACAGGTATTGACCCAACAAGATGATTGTACGAAAGGTTAAAGACTGACAGGGATGTCAACCACGTCAGCTGCCAAGGAATTTCTCCTACCAATTGGTTTGCACAGAGGTCCAATGATTCCAGTGAAGTCAAATTTCCAAGCGACGAGGGGATAGGACCTGTCAAACTGTTATAAGATAAGTTTATAGACTGTAAGAACTTAAACATTCTGATAGAACTTGGAATCTCTCCTTGAAATTTGTTGTTGGATAGGTCGATGCTTGTATAAGTTTTTCGAATACTTGATGATTCATATTCAAACCCTTTCAACACAAGTGTCAAACGAATTGCATAATATGGACAGTTTCGTCCAATGTCATCATCACTCACATTCATCATGGCTTTCATATGCACCAAATATTCAATTGGCAGAAATCCAGTGAACTCATTATGGGAGATGTCTAGAATTCGCAACTTAGAAAAAGGACGTTTTGCCTTTGACGCACATATATTACCATGTAATTTGTTGGACTTCATTACAACAACTCGAAGTTCTGGAAGAATTTCCATCCAGAAGGGGAATGAACCGCTTATCTCGTTCTTTCCAATATCTAGTACTTCCAACAACTTACAGTTGACCAAGGTGTGGGGCAATGTTCCATTCAACAGATTGCTATTCAAATCCAAATACCAAAGTTTACATCCCTTGGTAAATATTCCAGGAATGGTGCCATGAAACTGATTCTTTTGCAAATTCAAACCCTGCAATCCTTTCTTGATCAAGTTTCCTAAGCATTGTGGAATTGTTCCACCAAAATTATTGTATTCTAGATCAAAATATGAAAAGGAGCTAATATTGCAAATGAATGAGGGAATTTTGCCTGAAAAATCATTATGGCTCAGAGAAATTATACTAAAGCCACGCTTCGCTCCGTTGAAGTTTCCTGAACACTGTGGAATTGTTCCTTCGAAACTATTATAACCCAAATCAAGATATTGAAGGAAACTACAATTGCAAATGAATGACGGAATGCTGCCCGAAAAATCATTCTCTCTGGCAGAAAGACGTTCCAACATACTAATGTTAGAGATGGTTTTAGGCAATTGCCCACTCAATAGGTTTCTACCGAGATTGAGGAATTTCAGTGATTTCAAATCCCCAACCTCAGGTGGAATTGTTCCAGTAAGATTATTGCAGCAAAGGCTAAGTGAGTTAAGCTTTGTCAGATTCCTGATTGTTGGAGGTATCGTACCTGACAATAAATTGACTGAAAGGTGTAGGCTCACCAAATTCCGCAAGTTTCCTATCTCTGGTGGAATGGAGCCTGAAAATGTATTGTTGTACAGAGAAAGAACCTTGAGATTTGTCAGATTGGTCAATGACAAAGGTAGGGTTCCAAAAAGTGAATTACTATCTAAATTCAAGTCATTAAGATTTGTGCATAGACCAATCTCAGAAGGAATTATAGAAT
This sequence comes from Fraxinus baroniana, assembly GCA_903798355.1. Lineage (NCBI taxonomy): Eukaryota > Viridiplantae > Streptophyta > Magnoliopsida > Lamiales > Oleaceae > Fraxinus > Fraxinus baroniana. The sequence continues at coordinate 8,335 of CAIGRO010125600.1, forward strand.
TCAAGTAATTCATACTAAGATTTAGCTGCCGAAGATTCCTGAGTTGGCCTAAAGAAGGCGGGATCTTTCCTTGAAATGAATTGTTAGACAAATCAAGGATTTGTAGATTGGACATCAAATTGAAAATATCAGGGATGGAACCAAAGAAGAAGTTGCTTGCCAGATAAATATGTTGAAGCTCTGTCAAATTTCCGATCTCCATTGGAATTATGCCTTCCAAGAAATTGTGGCTCAAGTCCAAGTAAATGAGCTTGGAGAGACTGCTTATAGTAGATGGTACCAACCCGCTGAAATTATTATTGTTAAGTTGAAGCATTTGAAGATTTGGAAACGAAGAAAAATTGAGATGGTCTAGTGTGCCACTGAGATTTCCACCATATACTGCTATCTCAGAAATCGACCCCTTAGTGTTGCAAACAATTCCCTTCCATCTACAGACATTCCAACGATTATAAAGGTTCCATGAATCGAGAAAATCATGAGATGATAAGGTTTCCTTCCACCTTATAAGAGCAATTGCTTCTGTAGATGACTCGATGTTCAGTGGAAGTAAAGAGAAAATAAGAATATGAAGAAGGAAAACTGAGGGTAGTTTGGATGTTTCCATGCCTGTTTTGCTCAAGGTGATTTTACATTCTCCCATTTTTCTTTTATAGAATAAATTGGAGACTTGAAACAAGATGGCAGGACAAATATGCACCCTAGTGAAAGAGCCTAGTCAAGACATGGTCTATTTTTCTGAATAAAAACAAAAGAATTTAAGAAATAAAAAGTGAATGTCTTATCTAGCTAGAATTTTACACTTTTTTTATGGTTGATGTTTACGCCTTCTCTGGACTTCAGTTCCACAAAGGCACAAGTGAGAGAAAGTCTTCAATTGATAGGTCAAGATTCCTAATAAAAGACGCAAAAGTCAATCAAAATATCAAGAGAAGACGTGTAAAATTTAATAATATATAGAAGTGAAAGCTATGTAATCGTAAAAAATAAATTTATGTGTATATACATAGTGATGAATCTAATGGGGGTCGTAAAATATCCATGCGGCCAGCCTATATTTTATTGGGAATATGACAAACTATGCTGGATATCTCACATGTAGACTTCTAAGGGAGAGAGGATGAGATGTTTCCTTCAAATAACTTGGTTCCTTGAATATGGTGAAGAAAAATTGACTATTAATTGCAATATCTCCATCTTAAATTAGATCTGTAAACAAAAATAATTTGGGCAGAATTAGAAGAATCTGCTTATGTTCTCGTAGATGACAATGTTCGACGGAAGTAAAAAGAAAAGAAGAATACGACGAAGGAATACGAAGGCTTTGTTATGTCCAGAGGATGACAATACAATTATTTTCTTCTCCTTTTATTGCAAAAGGAGAGGAGAAGACGTCGCTACAAATATGCAGGCTGGCACGGAAACGAGCATAGTTAAAAAATAATTGAGCTTATTTCTTCTTCAACAAATTACTATGAACAATCTACCTTCACCTTCTATTTCCATTTGTTCTGTAAACTTGATAAACAAATCCAATAAACCATTTAGATTTTTCATATTTAAAAACAAAATATCCAAATATTTGGACATCAAACTTTTAGAAGAACCGAAAGAATACAGAGTCTTGATAATGTTTAGTTTCTTTTTGAGGTTGATATTAATGTTTTCTCTGGAATTCAATTCCACAAATATACAAATAGTAGTATCAAAATGGACGGATAAGTTCAAATCGACCTATTCTTGTTATAGGAATGGCTCGTGTTGTGCCCGTGATACCAAAAAATATGAAATATTTTTTTGTTTTTCAATATTTAAATTAACTAACTAGTCAAAATAATTTTAATTATTGTACGTAATGAAAATTATTCTTAAACACTTTATCTTAAACCTTCATTTTAATTTTAATTTTAAAATTAAAAATTATTTTTTCGGCTGTAACAACCTAAGAAAGCTGTCACA
>CAIGRO010125603.1:0-13442 GCA_903798355.1 Fraxinus baroniana
AGTCGCCTGTCGTGCAGAGAAGAGATTTGAGGAAGAATGAGGGGTGTCTGTAGTCGGAATTACATTTTTTTGGGCTGTGGTATGTGGGTATGCTTTTGGGTAATTGATTTATAAATTGGTCTTTTACTTTTGAATCGGATTTTGATTATTTATTTATTTAAGTAACTATCGGATCTTTTGTTTAGGTCTAAGATTTTTGTATGGTTGAATTTTAAAGTGTAAGTTATTGGGTCAATATTTATTAATAAAAAAAATAAAAAATTTCAAAATTTTGCGGAAACGAGTCAAGAATTTCAAAAACATACTCATAATTTATAGCGGAAAGTCAAACTCGTTCCAAGGAAAACAGGAAATTCTTTTTTGTTCTTTCTAGTGGTAGATCAATTTACACTCTTTTTGTTCTTTTTGTTCCTTCCAAGTGAAAGTACACTGCACATAAAAAATAATAATAATAATAATAACTTCAAGAAATAAATATATGAGTTTTATTACGTTGATTTTTGAATTTCAGTCCCCCAAACTTCTAGATACCTCCCGATACTCATTTTAATTTACCACATTCATGTAAAATAAGTATAACTAATTAACAAGCTAGCCTTTCTACATCAACCGATTTATTCGAGTTGACTTGGCCTTACTCAGATTAAATGTTTTTGGGCAGCGTTTGAAATGCAAATTTTTATAGGGAAAATATATTTTTCATTTTCCCGCTTTATGGCTATTTGATTAGCAAGATTTTTCCTGGAAAATATTTTCATCTTTCTCCACCCTCGCGCCTGTTTTCTTGAAAATGTAGGCAAATGTTTTCTTGTTGTTTTTGTGGGGTATTTTTTTTTTTTTTTTTTTTTTGGAATGGAAACAAATTCTAAACATAATGGTGAAAAAAAAAATCAATTTTATTGACAATTTTTATGAAAAGCAAAATCAAACGAATACCAAACATTCAACATTTTCCTGGTGAAAAATTATACCAACCAAAGACAATTAATTACAATTCTCAGNTTTTTTTTTTTTTTGTGGGTTTTTTTTTTTTTTTTTTTTTTTTGGGAATGGAAACAAATTCTAAACATAATGGTGAAAAAAAAAATCAATTTTATTGACAATTTTTATGAAAAGCAAAATCAAACGAATACCAAACATTCAACATTTTCCTGGTGAAAAATTATACCAACCAAAGACAATTAATTACAATTCTCAGTAAAACAATTTATAGACAATTCAATTCCCTAAAATTCATTTTCTTTCCACTAATTTTCTACATTTACAATCAAACAGACTCTTAGTTCTTGTCCTATCATACCACTCAAAAATAGGGATGTCTAAAAGTCCCGAACCAAACCGAACTCAAACCAAGCTGTTTTTCACAAGTTTAATATCCGGACGGGTACTCGAATCAAGAACCGATGGGTATGGGTCGGGTTTCGGGTCTAGACCAAGAACCGAAGAATCGAAGAACCGAATGAGAATCGAAACTAAATAATTTTTTTATTTTATTTATTGAATTAATTAAATTATTTTATTTTTTTCTAAATAAATTAACAAATTAATTAATTAAATCAGATCATTTCATAATTTTAAGTATTGAGCCTCAATTTTTTAATATGTATCACCTACATTTTAATATTACTATCTACTTTTTGGTATTTGTATGCATTGAATTAATGTTATTCAACAGCTAGTTATTTATATATTTTTGAATTGGACTACGATAATTTGTAAGAATGAAATGTCATTAGTTATAAATGTCATTAGTTATTTTTATGTAGTGTTGCCGTAAATGTTAAAAAATTTAAATATGGCATGGAATCGAAAGGAACCGAACGGATCCATTTATTAAANAAATGTCATTAGTTATATTTATGTAGTGTTGCCGTAAATGTTAAAAAATTTAATTATGGCATGGAATCGAAAGGAACCGAACGGATCCATTTATTAAATACCCAAAAATTTTGAAACCGAGTAGAATCGAAACGAACCGAATCAAACCGACCCACAAATAGCCTTATCCAAAAATACCAAAATAAATAAATAATCGTCTTCTATCTGCATAAGTCGCATTAGCGAGAAGCAACTTTAGGTTCAAAAGGCATATTAATGTATTCTTTGCTGATCCTCTCATATCACTGACCCAAACATTCTGAGACCATAGAAATTCACTCTTTCTTCTGGTGTGTAGAGTAGTCCAAAAGCGTAAGTATTTCTTTCCAATTCAATCATCATTTTTTCCCCTCTGTTTATACAAATTTATTCTGAACCTATATGTGTCTATGAATACTGGTCTGTAATTTTGATTGAAATTCAGTTATCAAATAAGGGGTGAATACTAGTCTTTAAATTTGGAATTCTCGTAGTTTGCATAACTTTTGAAATCAAGAACTCATTATATAATGCTTAAATAGTAATAAGACTCCATTTTACTGTTTTAGCATTATGTGTTCAATGATTCAATGATAAAAATATGAGAATTTTTAAAAATATATGTAAGTATGTTAGATTTGAAATTATCGTTTCGGTTGTAGCCTGTAATGGGGAAATAAGAATTGAAATTTGAAATAATGAAATAAAATTATGCCCTTTTGAGCTGAATCTATACTGAATTCAGTCAATTGGATGCTTCTGTAGCTTATCTACTCAAATTCAGAATTTTTCCTTATTTTTTTCACAAGATTTTCCGTTAAAAATGTCTTTGTTGAATGTGTCTACTGAAATAAGTATTTAATTGGTGAAGTTCTGGAAAACTGACAGTGTGATGTAGTAATCTGAAATTGCACTCTTGTTTTTAGCAAAAGAGAAAAAGAAAGCATTCACTCTTCTTTTATATTTTGCGTCTATAGTATTCTTTCCACGGTAGATTTATCTCTCATTTACTAGAAGTATGGAATCTTGGGATACTAATTAGTGTAATACTTGGCAATCCAACTTTTTTGTGAATGATATTCAAAAGAAGAGTATTCTAGAAAAGTTAATAGAATTAGAGGAAATCGTCTTCTCGAAACGATCAAGGAATACTCGGAGACACGTCTACCGAAGCTTGGTAGAGGAATCCTCAAAGAAACGATTATTTGATAAACAAAAATTATGTATCAAATGTTTCCAATCTTGTGATGTGTGAATGTCAACCACTCGGCATATGAACTTTGTGTATTAATCTCTGTGTGCGTGGACATTGGTGTATGGCCGGTAACTATCTTTAAATTTCTCTACGAGTATGGTGGACATTGGAAGTAGATTGCTGTTCAATAGTTCTCGTGTTTGTCAGCTTGCTTAGGTTCCTCCACATAGTTTGAGAGTGTATCAAAGTCTGAACTCTTAGTCTTTTAATTGAATGAGAAACCAATTATTGAGAGGTCTCAGTAAGTACCATGTCGATGGTTTGAGATAAAAAGTAATGGTAAGGTGGGCAGGCCATTAAGATTTAGGCCCTTGTTTGGTTTAGATAAGAATTAGATTTTTGGAGATTTTGATAAAAGTTGATGAAACGTATGGTTGAAAAGTTGATAAAAGTTATGAGTGTCATTAAATTTGTGGTTGAAAATAAATTTAGGAAAAATGAGTTTTATAAAATGGGGGCCAAACATGGGCTACCTGTAGGAATTAATTTTTCACTGTCCTTACATAACCTACTTCATCTGTTATGATAGTTCATAAGTAATCTGGAATAATATATCCAAAGGGAGAAAGCAATAAAATCAACTAACTACTCCAGCCTGCAATTTGCTTTAGTTTCTTTTTTATTACTGCCAAATGGCTACAATCACGTCGGTCATTCTTGATGCTCAGTCCTTTCTTGTTTATCTTTTGTGGCTTCACGAGTCCAATACCGGCTCCACCTACTATCACTCGCATTAATATTTGAAGTCAACCAGGCTTTATTGTTGTCTTTGTTTTCAATGTTAGAGACCTTTTACTTGGTTAAATATGCTTTCTTGTTCAGATGTGCAGTTTACTACAGTAAAAAAGAGAAGTTCGGACGAGAACAGAAAATGCATGAAGCTTCATATAGAGGATAAATTTCAAAGAAGATTTTATTACTTTAGCTCTAATTGACATATCATTATTCTGGTCATTTGCTATCAGGTGATTGGAAACTGCTCTTTGGAATATAGTGCTCCTGCACTAGATGAAAAAATTGCCGTCTCAAAAGGATAGTACAAGGGATAAGAAATCCATCCGACTTCGACCCACCCTCTGCTTTTAGTGTAGGACAGCAACGCGAAAAAACTCCACCATGTTGTCCTTGGCAAATCCTTTCACTGCTTTCCCTCTTAGAATTTCATGTGCTCCCCGACATAGCCGGGTTCATTCCCTTGTAGTAGGGATCATCAGAAGCAGTAGCGATAATGGCAACACCACCACCAGCAGTGATGATGGAAATGCAGCACCTCCTGTCCGACCACCCATATCACCACCAGATACTGTAGAAATACGGTTTCGAAGAGGTTCAAGGCGGAGAAGGAAGGAGCAACAAGATGGTACTGCTGATAAAATCACAATGAATTCACGGGCTTCGACTCCCAAGGACTGGGATTCAATGAGTCTCACTGAGAAGGCGATCGAGTTATATATGGGAGAGAAGGGTTTATTATTTTGGCTCAACAAGTTTGCTTATGCTTCAATCTTCATTATTATTGGAGGATGGATACTGTTCCGCTTTGTTGGTCCTTCACTCAACTTATACCAGCTAGATACTCCTCCTTTGGCTCCGACTTCCATGTTCAAGGGTTAGTGAGAAAAATCCTATAGCAGGACTTTGGCCAACTGGCTGAGAACACTACATGTCAATATTCAGGATATGTTTGGTACACGAACTGGAGACTACAATGGATAAATTTAAAACATCTTTTTCTTCTTTTATATTGTCTTAGTACAGTCTCTACCGTACCAAACAAGAACTCAAGCTATCTTAACGAGGCAATCGATCTTTCCCTGCTTTCATTTTCCCGAATTTTGTATCATGAGGCCTCAGTGTTGTGAAGCATAAGTACCTTCAATTATATTACTTAAAACTGCTTATTTTTATCTGACTTTAGCTGTAAGTCATATAATATTTGTATTATAAGTAAAATAAATATCGGTCATATTCAGAGGCGACTCAGACTATTTATCTTGTGGGGTCAAAAATGAGAATTCAAAAATATTAAGAACTACATATTATTAACGAAAATAAATCAATACGTTATTATTGTATTCCAACCAATTAGGAAAGTCATTAAACCAGGAAGTTTTAAATCGTCTTAACGACAAATCTCCAAATTGTTTATGTGGACACAAGTGATTTCGAGGCTGACATAGACCTTTTTGTACATATATTCTCCTAATTTCATCTCGAACATTAACATTATAACTCATAATTGGAGTTCTTAATCCAGGATCCGAAGGTAGTTGTGTTAAATCAATTTTATCATGAACATCTCTTTTTCTCCAATATTTGATTCTTCCCCGGCCATCTTTTTCTTTTTGAACACTCATTTCAACAATAATTGCCTCTACACTCGAACATACGAATTTTCGTTTAAAATATTTGTCCATGCATGTTAAAAAACAAATTCAATAAATAAATAAATAAATAAATACCATATTTTATTTTTCAATTGATTTTGGTCACAAATTGGACGTTTTCATTACAAATTGATGTTTCTTGTCAGAGATTTTCATCATAAACTAAAAGTTTACATTATAGATAAAATAAATACCATATTTTATTTTTCATCAAAAAATAACATTAAATTCATGATAAACAACAATTATTTTCACAAACAATTCTATTTTAAATCGCCAATTTAGACAAACAGACAAAGCAATTACTTACTAAGATTGAGTTACTTTACTACATCACTACAATATTTCCAATTTCTCAAATCTAAACTAGTGAACTATCAACTACCAAATTTCAAATACATTTTAGAAATTAGAAGAATCAGTAACTAATATGCTCGAATTAGCTTCAATTCAATTGAAAATCCAATGCCTAAATTAATTGAAAAATGGATTGAAGACGAGAGACGAATTTACCGTGCGTATGAGAAAATTAGGGATTTTAGATTTTTGAATGTGGGATATCAAAGTCACTGCCTTATGAGTCATATTATATTAGTTGGGTTGGGTCAATCAATGAATTATGGATTAATGGTTGGTGTAGAGTGTAATTGGACTTGTGTTTGTGAGTTGTGAATTGGGTTATTCTTGGGTAAGTGGTAAGTGTTAGGTAAAAAAAATTGTGGGGTCATTTGACCCCACAAAACCCCATGTGGGTCCGCCCCTGGTCCTATTTCTTTTGTGGTTGTAAGACCTGTTTGGTAAGACTTTTGCTTTTCGTAGAAAAGCTTCTTAAGGAAGTCGTCTTCTAAAAACTCTTTTAGTCATACAAGTACTTTTGAAAAATTGTCCAAACACGTTCAAAAACAGCTTCTTAATCTCAGAAGTAACATACTAGTACTTGCATTGAGTTGTAGGTAAGAATTAAATTGATCAATGCTATTCATCTCTATTGAAGTTTAGGGGTGTGTATGATTCGATTCGAGATATTTTCACCGTATTTTTAAATTGAACCATTTAAAACGGTTGGATAAAAGTCTAAATCTAACCAAACCGTTTCGGTATACATACCAAACCAAAACCTTAGTCAAACCATAATTTGTGGTTCGGTTCATTTCAGTTTCAAGCTACTGTTTAGAGATTCCCCCAAACTAAAGCTCCTCTAATCTTCAAAATTCTCAAAATGACAAAAATAAAATGGAATTCAGATGTTTGGAGAAGATTTTTTTCCTCATTTTTTCTCAACTATTTTAATCGTTTTGTGATTTACTTTTTCATTTTGAAACAGTTGTTGCTATAATTTTCTTTTTATTTTTTATTTAGTTGCCTTTTAAAATTTATTTAAAGAAGGGGCAAATTCATAATGTTACTTGGCTTTACACTTACAGTCAGACGGAAGGACGAGTTTTGTTACTTCTTTTTTCTTTTTTTTTTGAAAAGTTGATTTTTTGGAGAATATGTGGTTAGAATGTGGGGAAAAATTTTGGATTTACTTGTAAAATATTTTATTATTTAAATGTGTGATTGAAAATGAGTATAAAAATTAAAGAGTTCTAAAATAATGGTTCTCAATCAGAACTCAATAATGATTATAATTATCCAAACAAATAATGGAGTTACTTGTCCCCAATGGTTACTGAACTTATATCCATGTCTTCGATTGGTCGCTGAAGTTTAAAATTTCGTTTAAAATGTCGAATTTTGATCACTAGACTTATCCAAACATTAGACGTTACTAATTTGGCATTACACCCATTTCAAATCATTAACGAGATTGGTGACGTGTCTTAACATAATGCATATGTGATGCCCCATCACTATATTAACAAATTTGTCACGTCTTCGATTGCTTACTCAATAAACTTTGAAAAATGTATTCATTTGCACACTGAAGTTTGAAGTTGTTGAAATTGTCGAATTTTGGCCACTAAACTTATAAAAATGATGTCAACCTTTTGTTCGTTAAAAAATGTATACCGCAAACTCACGAGTCGTGTAAAAGTAATAAAGTGGACAACCAAGTCTGAATTGTCAATCACACGAGAATTGATTACTTAATTCCACAATAGTTAAATTTAATGTTAACAAATTGTTGTAGAATTTTAAATTATTTTCATCATTTGAAATTAAGTCAAATTTATCGTGTGTTTCATTATTAAAATTAAATTAAAATAAAATTTGAATTTTGCAACGTCACACACGATAAATTTAATTAAAGTCTGGATTTTGCAACTAAAAACACGATAAATATAACTAAAAATTGGATTTTTGTAATGAAAACACACAATTTATTTAATTAAATTTATTGTATGTTTTGTCGCAAAATCTAAATTTTAATTTCATACGTACGACTTTCGACAGAATTCTATATATATCATTAAGATCTAGTATGAAATTCTATCCCCGATCAGAATAGGTATGTTAATTACTCAGCTGCATACATCACAATACTTCCACTTGACATCTATCGTAATGATAAACTGCTCATCTTGCTTAGTCACTGTGACCCCCTATGTGAGGAGGTGCACCCCTTCTCTCGAAGTTACGGGACTATTTTGCCAAATTTCTTAGAAAGAGTTGTCTCGCGCCCCCGGCATTCTCTTCCTACCCAAAGAGAGTCTTTTGAAGGTCTGATCTCGAAATTGTAGCGTGAAGGTCATCTATAACTTTAACAATGAAACACATAATAAATTGAACTTTTCAAATAATGAAAATAGCTTCAAATTCTACAAAAATATATTAAAATTAAATTTAACCACCGTATAATTAAGTAATCATTTATCGTGAGATTGACAATTCAGACTCATTTATTTATTTTATTACTTTTGCGCAACTCGTGCTCTCACTATGCACTTTTTTTAACGAATAGCGGTCCGATATCATTTTTATAAGTTTAGTGATCAAAATTCGATTACATCAAACATTAGTGAGCAATTGAAAACGTTTTTAAAATTTAGCGTGCAATTGAAGACGTAATAATTTGTTAATGGTGTGACGGGGTGCTACATGTGAATTTTGTTAGCCACATTAATAATTTCATTAATGATTTGAAATGAATGTTATATCAGTGAGTAACTTTGAACATTTATACAAATTTAGTGATTAAAACTTATATTTTAAACTTATAAGCAACAAAGACATCATTGACTATTGAGACAATGATCTCCAAAAAATGTGAAATGCTATAAACGAAAATTTACACGCGTCCAAGAAAACATAATGAGTACTTTTGAAATAATTTATGGAAATTAAATCGACCGTACATGAATCCAACCCTATCAAAGTTCAAACCCTAAATAAATATTTTTCAGCAATCTCGAAATCAAATTCACAACAAAACCGACCAAGAGCACTTTGATCCAGCTTAATAATTTCCACCAACGATCAAGATCTCTAGAATCATATTCACAATCTGAAATTCTTGTACACAATTGGATTCTTTTGTACAATAAACATTATTCAAAATCTGTTGTTTAATGTTATTGTTCTTCCATTGATCCATTCCATGCTACAAGGATTCTGTGATTAGCTTTTGTAGAAAATTCAATGGGAGCTGATAAGAAATGGCTCTTAATCTTTTTCTCTGCCGCCTTCATGTCAGTCGTATTTTTGTTCTTAATTTCGGGATTTAGGTCCTCGTATTACTACGCCTTTTCCTCGCGCAAATCATTTGCTTCAGCGGTTCATCGCGGGCCGGGTTATCCACCTGCTTTCGCGTACTATATTTCCGGTGGCAGGGGCGATGAGGACCGAATTTTTAGATTGTTACTGGCCGTGTATCATCCTAGGAATAGATATTTGCTGCACATTGCTGCAGATGGGAGTGATGAAGAGAGGACGAGGCTGGTGGAAATGATTAAGTCTGTGGCTGCCGTTCGGGCCTTTGGGAATGTGGATGTGATAGGGAAGCCCGATCCGGTCACTTACATGGGGTCCACGAATATTGCTGCCGTTCTCAGGGCAGCTTCGATTTTGTTGAAGTTGGATGGTGGATGGGATTGGTTTATCACTCTAAGTGCATTGGATTATCCACTGATTACGCAAGATGGTAAGCTTTCTTTTTGAAATTTTGTGCTGTTTGTTTCTTCTTGATTGGATTGTGGAATATGGATTCTTGCATCGTCTGTTTGGATGGAAATCTGTTTTTTTGTTTTGTTATAGCCTCTGGGAGCAAGGGTAATTGGAGGCATTTTTATCTGTACACTGTCATGGCATATTTTTTTTTGTCCGATATTTTTATTTTACATGGAGGAAATAATGAACTGGGTTTAGGCTTTAGGGTTTAGGGTCTAATTTAAATCTGATTCATTGAAGGACCGTTTACATGCCACTCTAAAGAACATCTCATATTAGATGCCATTGTCTGAGTATTTTGTGATGATCTAATATATTTGTTATTTACCATTAGATCCTTAAAAAATTGAAGTTTCTTTGTAAGGAATGATGACTATTTTCAAGTTTGAGGTATTTTCATTTTTTCTTTCTATAGTATCTTGACATAATTTGGAGAATTGACAATTTGGTTAATGAGTATCCCTTGAGACCAAATTAAGAACCTTTCTTGGTTCCCATTTGGTAGGTCTTTTGAAAAGCCGAAAGCAGCTTATGAGACTAAGAAGCTGTTTTTGAGCCTTTTTGATAATTTTCTAGGTGGTTAGAAGAACTTTTAGAGGAAATTAATCCAATGTGATTTTCTCAATAAGCTATTCTACAAAAAGTAGAAGTAGAAGCTCTGCCATCCTAAGTCTTTAACAAAATAACCTTAGATCCCCTAATTGTTCAAAGTGCCAACAGTGTAAACTACACAACTAGAAGCCCTGCCATCCTAAATCTTTAACAAAAACCAAGAAAAGACATGAAGCTTTATTGGTATGTAGTTCATATTCCTGGTTTGTCTAAACAATCTAATTCAACATAATCGTCATTTAGGGCTTGACAAACGGAGAGGGATCTTAGTCCCAAAATGTTCTGTTATGAATGAAGTAACAAAAGTAAAATATGTAGATATTAAAGAATTAGTGAAGAACCAAATTTGTAGTAATTCGACTTATAACGAGTCTATGTCCACTCATAGAAGGCTTTCTTCATATCTTTCTCTAAGTGGACAGCAATTATTTCCCTTTCCTTTTTGGGTTATAATCGACTTTTAAGTATTGATTGAACGCATGACTAGTACTCTCTTAGTCCCAGGCAACGTGAAGCAATGTGCTGTGTTGTACGAGTTGTTATTTATATTGCCAAGTGCTTATGTAGATATACTTCTTTTTCCCCTTTTTGAGAGTAGCTGTTCGTGTTGATGTACTTATCACCTGAGTTTCCATTTCTGCTTATCAGTGCTTAGTTCGTTGGAGGCTTGAATGAATGAAATTTGAATTGATGTTCAAAAAAAAAAATAAGTCCCAGGCAACGTGAAGCAATGTGCGGTGTTGTACAAGTTGTTATTTATATTGCCAATTGCTTATGTTGATATACTTCTTTTCCCCCTTTTGAGAGTAGCTGCTCGTGTTGATGTGTACTTATCACCTGAGTTTCCATTTCTGCCTATCAGTGCTTAGATCTTATTTATTTATGTATTTATTTATTTTTTGAACATCAGTTCAAATTTCATTTATTCAAGCCCCAACGAACTAAAATTCTAGATGAAAATAGGCCAACAGTTATTCCAAGATCTAGTATAAAAACTAGAAAATCAAAAAGAAGCTATAATGTATGCTACTTCATCCCCCTTTTGAAGATGAAGCAACAAAAGCCACAAGAACTTCACTCAACAAAGAGTTAATATCCATCCTCGTATCGGTGCTTAGATCTGTTTCCTTCATATTGCTAGTACATTTCTTACTATACTTTTTGGCATGAAACTTACCTTGTTATCCATACTATTGCTTTTTTCAGATGTCCTTTGAAAAGATTTCGTGTCATTCCCATCAATACTCTATTTGGCGATTTTATAGGAGAATTGTATTCCTGCTTACATGCTAATTTACCTATTTTATTAATATGCTTTCAGATTTATCCCACGCATTCTCGTCTGTTAAGAGAGACCTGAATTTCATCGATCACACAAGTGACTTGGGATGGAAAGAGTAGGCAAATTTTCAGTCTTTGAGCTATTGTGCAGTGTATGATCAAACTATTCAAGTAATCTACCTATTCATACATCATTGCAGGGGTCAGAGAATCGAGCCCATTGTAGTTGACCCAGGTCTTTACTTGGCCCGAAGAACTCAAATCTTTCATGCTACAGAGAAGAGGCCAGTGCCCGATGCCTTCAAGGTTTTTACAGGCAAGTGTTTTTCAAATATTGTATTACTTACAGAATTCTTCTCGACTGTTTATTGAAGAATTGTCATCAATCCAGGTTCTCCATGGGTTATCTTGAGCAAATCCTTTCTCGAGTTTTGTGTTTTTGGTTGGGATAATCTATCTCGGACTCTTTTAATGTATTTTACTAATGCTGTCTTGTCTCAAGAAGTGTACTTCCAATCTGTTATTTGCAATTCACCGGGGTTTAAAAACGTGACAGTCAATTCTGATTTAAGATACTTTGTCTGGGATAGCCCTCCTAAGATGGAGCCCCATTTCCTCAACAGTTCAGATTATGAAAAAATAGTTCAAAGTGGATCTGCTTTTGCCAGACAATTTGAAAAAGACGACCCAGTTCTTGACATGATCGATAAAAAGATCCTCAATCGTGATCGAAACCGAGTTGTTCCCGGGGCATGGTGCGCGAGTCGAAAGAGGTGGTTGAAGGATAGTTGCTCGAGGTGGGGTGATGTGAATGTTGTAAGGCCGGGACCTGAGGTAAAAAAGTTAGAAGAGACCATAACGAAACTTCTTGATGACTGGAAGTCAAATTCAAATATCTGCAGTTGATATCATTTTTTGGAAAGCGTCCAAGACAGGTACTGTACCTTATCTGTATAACTTCAATTCGCATATTAGCAATGACGCACCATTCTTCTGGTCGAGGGCTTCTTCAGTGTTTATGTTGAGATGAAGCTGAAGGCTCATGAGAATATGTTCCACATTCTTGGACACTACTGTAAGCTTTGTATACGGTATTGTTGCTGAGTTACATTTACTTCTCGTCTACATGCTCACAAGCAAATCTCACAACTTGGATCCCATGTGAAGGGTTGATGAGTAGGCTTTTTATATACAAAAACAAGTGCGTTGATGAGTTGTCAAATTTCAGCAGCATGATACCAACAGATGATTCCATCTAGACATGAATTTCTGTTCTATGTTAATCTTTGTTGCTTGTTTCTGTAATTTATTTAAATAACATTACTCCTCCTCTATGTCTTGTCTGTTTTGGGTTATTTTTTAAATATTTTTGTAACAAGATCATTAAAAGGACTCAGTCCTGTTTAATTTCTATTCCAAGTAGAGTTAAATTTGCATAAAAAGTATCATGCTGTCAAGTTGCTTGTACTAAAAATATTACTGTTACTTGTACTTATAATATGAACACATCATTACAACTACATCAGAATTTAACCACCCCTGTTTGGTTTCGCTAAAATCACATTTTTATTAGATACTGATAAGATTAATGAAATGTGTTGTTGAAAAGTTGTGGGTCCTACAAATTGTGTAGTTAAACTAGTTCTCGACTCTGACTTAAAAAGACTAAACAGAGGCCTAACACATGTTACGGGCCGAATCGCGGTCCGTTGGAATCACTAGTTATAAGTTGGTTATCGTCTTTGATTGACCCTATGTAAGAGTATCTTCAATTATTACACCAAATTTTACACCACCCATAAAGATACAGATGGAACAAAAATGTGGTGTAACAGAAATTGAAGGGCAAAATGGGAAATAATGAATACACCAAATTTTGTGTAAATGAAGTATTATACTCCATCAGTTTCAAAATGATAGTCCTATGGTTATTTTCACAC
>CAIGRO010125606.1:0-21334 GCA_903798355.1 Fraxinus baroniana
CTTCAATTATTACCAAAAATCTCCCCATAATTCAAAGGGATTCGGCCGGAATAAACCCACGAAGTCGCTACCAAAAAAGTCTGAAAATCCGCCCGTTTGGGTAGCTAACTTCGTAGGTTTATTCCGACCGAATTACTTGGAGTTTTGGGGAGATTTTTGATGATAATTGAAGAGGACATAGTGGACTTTCCAACGGTATCCGAAATCGACGGTTTTGGTGGTCGAAAGTTGCCAAAAAATCGCCTCAAACTTGCCCCAAAAATCTGAAAATCTGGGCATCTTTTCACAATTTTCGGTTGCCGACTTCGTGGGTTTATTCCGGCCGAATCACTTAGAGTTTTGAGGAGATTTTTGGTGGTAATTGAAGAGGACATCGTGGGCTTTCCAATGGCGCAGTTTTGGTGGTCGGAAGTTGCCGAAAAATTGACTCAAACTTGGCCAAAAAATTTGAAAATTCAGTGACCGTTTGTGAAAGAAATTTCAAATTTCAGTGACCGTTTCTGAAACTTTGAAACTTCAGTGACCGTTTTGAATTTTCAGGTAACTTCAGTGATCATTTGTGAAATTAACCCTTTAAACATATAATTTATGGGACACAAAACTTCTACATGCCTAAACTATTATCAAATTTATTAAAAATTTGATTTCAATCCTCATCAATAAGGGGTTTAATGATAAGAATTGATTACCCAAACTCAATAGATTTATTTATTTATTTTAGTTAAAGGAGGGCGGTATCTCCGACATTTTATTAATATACTCTCACTTGTGACGAAGGAATATCGAGGGTACATGAGCAAATAACGAAAGTAGTAAATGAGGAACTACTACTTCTCTTACAATGAAATATATGATAAAGGAAAATTGTAAAACTCTAAAAAAAGAAAGTACTACTTCCCTTACACAAACTTAATAGATTGACAGTCGACATCAAGAGGTTAAGGACCATTTATACCATATTCCTTTAATAAATGAACCCAAATAGCATACAAGGTACTTTTCAATTGGCTTTAGGGAAAATTGCAGTAGTGGTCCCAAATTTTTGAGTTTTTAACAAGTTTTACTTTAACCTTCAATTTGGGCCAGCAAAGGTCCCAAAACTTTGAAAATTAGCAACTGAAATCCAGATGGGTGGTTTTAACTGTTAGTTAACCAAGAAAAGTAAACTTTGACCAAATTAAAAGTGGTAAAATTGTAACTTTAGAATTAACAATTTCCAAAATATTATTAACAATTAAAACAATTAAACTAAAAACAAAAAAAANCGTCTTCGTCTTCATCTTCATCTTCATCTTCTTTCCCATTCCCGACCCTGACCCCGACCCCACCCGCACCCCTCCCCCAACATCCACCAAAACCATAATCCAAATAAGCTGCCGTCAACTACCTCAAATTGCCAGTCCTAGCCTAAAAGTCAATGTCAAAATCAAAATCGCCAATCCCAAATAGAGGATTGTTATCCTCAGATTTTACAAACTGAAAATCATGGATGATTCTTAACTGTAAATCTTAGAGATAAAATTTGTTTGTAACAACCCTTATGTTTTCATCCATCCTTCTGTTACTTCATTGTTGTATTTATATGATTAATAATCATTGAGAAAACATGAAATATACTTCCAATTCATTCTTGTCCAACTTCCTACATGGCCGATCTAGAGGTGGCAAACGAGCCGAGCCGGCTCGGCTTCTTTTTGACGAGCCCGAGCTAGGCTCGTTTTTTTACGAGCGGCTCGTGGGCTTGCCCTAATTTTTTTTTTTCAAAAAGGCAAATATCCTATTAAAAAAAACGAGCCAAGCCGAGCCGCTCGCCAAGTACCCATTTTGGGCGAGCTCCGGGCACGAGCGGAGCTCGCTTAAAATGGGAAGCTCGGCTCGTCTAACGAGCCAGCTCATGTGGACATGGGCCGAGCCGTCTTGGCTCGGCCCATTGCCACCTCTAGGCCAATCCTTCTGTCAGAAACTTAAAATATTAATGAAACTTGCTATACCAATTCCTCTGCCCCGACCACCATTCAATGATACTAACGACAATCACAACACTCTTATCAGAATCAATGTTGCTGCCCAAGCCCCTTTTAAACTCACTTCCAGCCATTAATGTTAGATATTTATACAATAGATATAATATTTGAAAAAAATAATTAATTAAGATGGAGTGTCCAATAAGATGGAGTGTTCAGTATTAACAATTCTATTACCACTAACCATTAAAATTGAAACTAATACTGGATCATGGTATAGGCTGTTATTTCAGTTTTCTACCTATATAAACACACATCGAACATTGGAGAAAATACAACAAAAAACAAAATTATATCTTCCTATTTAGTAAAAAATATTATCCTCAGTTTTACATATTTTCTGGAGTACACTTGAGAGTTCTGAAAATCATTTGTAATTGCTGCACAATTGGTTTATTTGATTGTTCTATCCTGAAGGTTATTGTCCACAGAGATTGCAGCATTTATTGACGGGGAATTTCATTTTAGGACACCGTGCTGTCATGAGACTCGATCAGTCGATAAATTTTATTTATGCACTTTACTGTATTGCAACTAGTAATATTTCTTAACAATTACATCTCATGGAAGCTACAATTTCATACCTTATTCATTGGTTATAACTTACTCGAATATGTTGATGGATCGAAGCCTTGTCCGCCAGCCACTCTTACTCAAAATGGTAACACGGGACCGAATCCTAATCACATCATCTTGGTTCGACTGGACCATCTCATTCTTACTGCCATTATTAGCTCAATCTCACCAACTACCATACCTTTTATTGCTACTGCCAAAACATCTAGTGAAGCCTAAGCCGTCCTAGCCAACACATATGTCAAGTCTTCTCGTGGTCACATGAAACAAGTTAAAAGCCAACTTAAACAAATCACTAAGGAATCCACAACTGTGATTGAATTTCTCTAGTCTGTTAAAGCACGAGCCGATGAACTTGCTCTTCTTGGAGCACTATTTGATATAAAGGATCTTACATAAAAAATTCTTGATGGACTTGGTGATGACTACAAGGAATTAGTGCATGCTGTTCAAGCCAGAGACACTTTCATTACATTTGAGGAGCTTCATGAAAAATTGCTTGAGTTTTGAAGCTTCATTGCTGACAACAAAATTTGAGACATTTCATTTTCCTGCCACTGCTAATCCTATGAGCTAGGCCTCCACAAACTGGCGTCCTTCATTCAACTCAGGCACCAGCGATACTTCATGGCGCCCCTCCTCTAATCAGGCCAATCGATATTCGATAACAACCAGTAGCTCCGACCTTAACTAGACTAGATTGCCCATTTCGTCCATACCTTGGATACTGTCAAATTTGTAGAATTCAAGGTCATACAGCAAAAATGTGTCTTTCGCATAAGCTTGTAATGTTTGATATTCGATCGAAATGCATTGTCATGCATTAAGTATTTTAAAACTGTTAGGTTTTGATAACCAATAAATTCGGACGAGATTTTTAAAATGATGTCAGATAATTATATCGACACCATAGTGCTTGACTCGACCCGGAAACATCCAGACACTTTCAGGATGACCCAAATTGTGGTTAGTATTTGGCTTTAGTTGGATGGTGATATGATAGCCCATTTAATGGATTTATCCCTTGGCCCTTTTAGTTGGTAATCCATTTTTGGTTTGTTGGGCCTCTTGGTCTTGGCCCATTTGGAAAGAAGAATGTTTTTGGCCCGATTGAGGTAACCTAGATGATACATACCATATCCATTCTCTCAGTCGTGTCTTTCTTGTACGTGTGTGCGCAATAGAGGAGAGGAAATAGGCAGCCGACTTGGGGTTGGTTTGTGATTCAACCATTGCTCCTCTTTTCTTCTTCCTTCATTTGTCATATTGCTACCACCACTTTGACCCTTTGTGGGCTAGTAAGAGGGCAATCGCAGTGGGTGAGAGAGGCAACCTAAGTGCAAAATTGTGGATTGAGCCTTAGCTTGGTTGTGCAAAATTGTGGATTGAGTTTAATTTACCCAAATCTATATGAAAACGATTGAATGTCTAATCTCTATATCTCAGGTACTCGTTCTCAATTTATAGTAGCTATTATAAATGACAGATCTTTAACTTAAAAAGAATGTTCGAGATTCGAGAGTTTTTATAAATATTTTAAATTATATAGTGATATAAATGAGAGGTGAATAAATAAATAGTATGTGTGGGTCTTATGATATATGTGAATAAAAAGTCGTTTTATCAATTATAATCAGTTAATAAACAGTAGCCAAACATACACTTAGAATAGCGAGCGCACACACGTAAAATTATGTATTCTAAAATTGTGTAGATAATAAGAAATTTCATCAATGCAAGCTCATGTAATATAAAAGAAAAAACTACTATAGATCATGATATTGGTAAGACTTCGTGCAGGTATGAAAAGAATAAAAGACCTTTATCCACATGTCATAATCTTTGATTTGGCACCTTAACTAATTTAGGTAAAATGGCACTTTTCTTTAGTGTCTCAAATTACTTACTCGAACGCGCTTTAAAAAATAAAAACTATCGAAAATAGTTAACAAGTCTTACTTGTATTCAAACAAGACGTGTAAGATTTGAATTAGAAAATATACACTTGAGAGCATATCCAATCTTGGTGTCAAATAGATTCAAAGTTCTTTAGATTTCCAAAGTGGTCGGAAACCTCTCCGATGGAGAGATATAAAGGAAATATTAAATTGTATTTTTTGACGGAAAATGTAGAAAAAGATTTTTTACATCTACAAAGAAGCAAAAAGTAATTTAGCCTCTGTTTGGCACAAATTAAAATTTTCATTTTCATTCTTCTACTAATTTTTAATCACACATTTTTCAATAAAATAATATTTTATATCACATCAATAACTTTTCCTTTTTTTTTAGCTACACATTCTCCATCAATCTACTATTCCATAATATGTTCTTTCAAAATAATGTGGCTCAAACACACCCTTAGATTTTTCCAAGTAGAACAAAATTTGAATTTAAATCAATCGGGATGCAAATAATGATGGAAAAGCGATTTTGGAGATATCAATTTACATTCAATTTTACACCACAATTGAACATGCTCTGACGATTCTAAAAATAGAAAATATGTTAAAATCTTATTTATTGCACAATACCAAACATATTGTGTTCCCTATCCAAACATTGAGGACTACTTTGTTAAGCCATCATGCATGCATGGCTGCTGAAAAAAAGACATGAATTCTCGACATTTTGGCTTTTGCTTTACGTAAACGGGAGCAAATCCTCGTATCTTGTGGATGGAATCATTTTCCAAACAAAAATGTTTTTCCTCTCCACTTCGATCTCTCTAAATATTTGGGAACAAACCAAATTAATTGGTTTTTCCCAACTACAATTAGAAAGGAGTTAGTATAAGTGACAATGACATAAGAGTTCAAGCGAAGAGTAAAATTGTATTTGGATTTATGTTAAGAATATTATATTGTACGGGAAATTAAAATAGATAATTAAGTAGGATTATGATACACGAGTAATTTAAGTTAATGATAGAGAAAGCGAGTTCACGAGTCTCATATAAAATAAAATAAAATAAAATATAAAAGGTCATGTTTGGTACAAATTAAAATCAGATTTTTTTTTTTTGATAACCGTGGATGTCCGGGCTAGCTTGCGCGCACCTCGACTAATTTCACGGGGCCCTGAAGTTTACAGTCGGGTACTCACCTCAGTGGCCCTGACCAATTGAGCTAAATTAAAATCAGATTTTAATTTGAGTCAAAATCAAACATTAAATATTAACCACGTCTTTCATGGGTTCCACAACTTTTCAATCACACATTTCAAAAACTTCTATCACAATCTACTAAAAATTCAATTTTAATCTCCACCAAACACCCTCGATATTAACAGTCGATAGCATACTTCATAAATTTTTTGACACTAATTAATCAAATTTTGCTAATCGATATTCCGAAGCCCAAAATGATGTATTTTGCAGAATAATGTACTGTTTCAGAGTCAAAACCATATGCCCATCCACAGTAACCATTCCAATGCTATAAATTCATGCGCTGAACCTTGTGGAATTTCCATTCTGAAAATCTTAATAAACACTATCCATTATAATTTCCAATTGAATCCTATGGGAAAACAATATCACTTTTCGTTCATTTTTTTTCTGCTTTACTCTCTGATATTTAGTTCGGTATTTTATGCCACGGCTCGACCATTGTCGGATGAACTGGGACGGGTTAATCAAATGAGACTGCCACCAAAATCGATGACATTCATTTCAACTTCGGGTCATGAAAAAAGATTACTCGACTTGCAGAAACCTATCGTTCAGATTAAACGCTCTGGACCTAGTCCTGGAGAGGGACACAAAGTTGTTCCTCCACCGAATCGCCCTTGAAAATAAGGTTTATGCTACTTGTACAGGCCCAAGCGGCCCTCCCTCTGAAAACAATATATTATTGTGTGGATTTGTTTTTCTTTTTTAAGGTTAACCAATAATAAGGAAAACACGACATTGTCAGCATTATATTTACCATTAAAATCCTTGTAATATTTTGCATGACACTGTGCATGTTCCAATTGAAAGATTATGCATTGTTTAGGCACAAAAGTTGAAATATTGTTACAGAAGAATTAGTACATATCGCAATTTATCAAACAGTTGGATTATTTATCGTTGACGATAAGTTTCTAATCAACAAATTCCTCTCATCTAGTCAAGATTTTCGCCTCCTAAATTCACGGGTTTTGATGTTTAAACATGAGCAAGAGGTGAAATGGCTATTTGGGATGGAGATTTTGAATTTGCATGCATTTCCCCTCTTAGATGGGAATACATTTATAATTTTTCTTGGGACTTTGGGTCATTTTAAAAAATAATAAACGGCTGATACTATTATGTAACCACGTGTTACCCGATGGTTTAGAAGTCATGTTTTTTAGATTTGTCTACATGTATTAAAGTAACGCTTTTTTCTCGCCATCATCGAAGATGATTTGCCTTGCCTCTTTTGCAAGATCTATTTGCCTTAGCTGTCTTTGCACTTTTAGGCTTCATCTAGGGATTGAGTTCGAAGGATAGACTTATTTTTTGACATCAACAAATAATCCCCGAAATTCGATTCTATTCATTCATATTAAATTTTGGACTTTTTTATTTGTACTGCGAACCTACAAATGGCCTTATTTGAGCATCATTTTCCTTGTTTGTTGCGGGTGATGTGTGCTCGTATTAAGGGAACGTGCCATGATTATGATCGTTTTCCCCATGTGTTAATGGACATGTTTGTGTATTTCTATATCGGTGGCCCACGTATGCTTAACGTGCATATAGTTCGTCTTTTTTCTTCTTTACTCTATGATATTTAGGGTCCGTTTGATTCCAAGGGTGAAAAATGGGTAGAAAAAAAATGAATTTCAGAGAAAGTAATTATCTAAAATTGTTTTCCAGGGAATTGTTAATTAAGTGTGTTTGATTGGTATAATTTTTCAAAAAGTTTTTTTCCTACAAAATCATCTTTATTAATCAAAGTTTAGTGTTCGTTTGACTTTTTTTTACATGAAAATTGTCCATTAAAGTGATTTTTTGTTTTTGTTTTTGTTTTTTTGTTTTTTTTTGTTTTTTTTTTGTTTTTTGTTTTTTTTTACAATTGGTTATAAAATTTGTTTCCATCACCCAAAAAAAAAGGGAAAATCATTTACCACCAAAAACATGGGAAAGTGTTTTCCTTAAAAAGTTGTAAAAGAAGTCACCTGAGGCTACCTTTGGAAAACAATTTCTAAGCCAAATTAATGCTATCAAACATGACTTTTGCAAGGAATTGGGAGCCAATCAAACATGGCCTTTAGTTCGGTACTTTATACCATAGCTCGACTATTGTCGGACGAACTGGGCCGGGTTAATTAAATGATACTGCCACCAACATCGGTGACATTTGTTTCAACTTCGGGTAAAGAAAAAAGATTACTCGACTTTTCGAAACATATTGCTTGGATGAAGAACTCTGGACCTAGACCTGGAGAAGGACACAAAATAGTTCCTCCACTCAATCACCCTTGATAGCAATCCATTGTTGTGTGGATTTGTTTTTCTCTTTTAAGGTTAGCCAAAAATAAGGAAAATGCTACATTGTGAGCAATATATTTACCATTAAAATCCTTGTAATATTTTACATGACGCTGAGCATGTTCCATTTAAAAGATTATGTATTGTATCTAAACCATTAGCATAAAATTTATTAATGTACATTATTGGCTTATTGGAACAATTGTTGGTGAATTTAAGATTGTTTAGGCACAAAAGTTGAAATGTTGTTACAAAAGAATTAGTACATATTGCAATTTATAAAATTTTACGTTGAAAAAATAAAAAGATTGCTTACGACAACATGAATTGTTCATACAATTTTTTCCTATGCCAAACCCATAATAATTGAAAAATAATCAAGAATTGGTATCTCGAAAATTAAGTAGAAGTAGAATAATTTAGTGCTCGTTCAATAGTACTTTTAAGTACTTATAAACTGTGTATTTTAAGAAAAGTGTGTATAATAAGTGGGTAGTAAGTTGTTATTCTATATGTCTAGATAATAAGTATAATTGATAAGTTTAAATTATAATTTAAAATTTGCCGAACTCTCATTCTTTTTCAAACTTATTTTCAAGGGAAAATTGTAGTAGCGGTCTCTCACATTTGATTTTTTGGCAAACTATACACTTATCTTCAATTTGTACCAATGGAGGTCCCAAACCTTTGATAAATTAGCAACTGGGGTCCATTGACCGTTAATTGATCAAGAAAAGTCGATTTTGACCAATTTTGATCAAATTAATATGAGTAAAATAATAACTTAATAATTACCACATTAAATAAATAAATAAATAACTAGAAGAAATCAAACAAAATAAAATATTGTTGTTCTTCTCCCTTCCTCAGTTCCTCACCCCCACGGCACCGCACCAAATTAGCCATTGCCGATCGTCGCTATCCACCAATACGATGTTGCACCACCCACGGCCACCACAAATTGTAACTATCACCAAAATCATTGCAGCTGTTGGCTCTTAAATAAAAATTGAAAAAACCATTGCAATGCAGCCCCTGAATTAACAAGACAAATAATATCACCCAATTTAAAAACCACAACCTCAAACATAATCAATTGAGTACATGTTCTTAACTATAGACTCGCAACAACTCCAGTATAGTTACAAACAAAGGACCTGACCCAATTCGCAGTGAGATTTTGAGGATCTCATCTAAGAGAATGACTTGTTTTAAAGCTTGCACTGCAATGTATGCATTTCTCACCTTGAATTCTCAAAGACAAAACAAATACACGTAATCCTTGTGTATTGAGTTTTTTAATGGCACCACCATGGAATCTCCGTATCTATTTGGAGGCATAGCCATAATCTTATAAACACTACCAAAACCACTTCCCCCAATCTTCAGTAGCCTATTGAAATTTATAGTTGCTTCCCTCAGTTTTGAAACAGAAAAAACCTTCAAATATTCTCTTTCTTTATACATTTATGTTATACTTCGACAGTTGCCGTTTTTCTTTTTTGGTTTTGGGTGGAGTGGGAGACCTCATTAGTGCCTATGTATGTATAGGAGGAGAAGATTAGTGATGGTCGGAAAAGGATTTTAGGTTTTGATTTAATTTCGTGGTGGGTGGGGTGTTTAAAGTTATTTTCTTTTTTCTGTTTTGATAATTCAAATGTTTCCATTTTACCCCTTTTAATTTGGTTAAAATTGATCAAAATTTACTTTTCTTGGTCAACTAATAGTCAATGGCTCCAACTGTTAATTTATCAAAGGTTGGGGACCTCTTTTGGTATAAACTAAAGATTAGTGTAAAGTCTGAAAAAAAAAAATCAAAGATTAGGGATTGCTTCTACAATTTTTCCTATTTTCAACAGATGTTCATCTCCCATTTGATGCTGGCAAAATAAGTGGCACAATATTTTCTATTTGAACTTTGATATACTTTTTTTAAGTGTTGACTTATGTGGATTTCATGAATATTTTAAAGATTTGTATGGAATTACTAGAAGTCTTTTGTAGACTTTTATAAAGTTTCATTTTAAAACTCTTAGAAACTTTTGTATAATTCAAAAGATTTTTGAAAATTTTCAATTGAAATATAATTTTTTGTAGAATAAGTGCAATATTATGAAATTATCATATATAAGGTGATGCTTCTCATCACTCCCCATTCTCATTCCTTTTCCTCTTATATAATAAAAAAATATTTTAAAAAGAATAAAAATTTAAGACCTTAATTAAATAAAATAATAATAATAATATATATATATATAAATAAATTTAATATTCATCATTATTAATATAATGTATCTTTAAAAAATAATATATATTTAAATTTAAATTATAAATTAGCCTATATAAAATTTTATAAATTAAATAAAAATAAATATTTTTCAGAAAAAAATGAATGAAAAAAAAAGTTATAAGAATACAATTTAATCCTTTTATAAACAATATAAATAAACAATAAAAGAGAGAGAAAGAAAAATAGAAGTTAATATAATTAATAGAAGAAGTAAATTTTAATCATAACTCTAATGTTCGTATAAGAGAAAAGAAAAGAGAATTATTAGAAAAAAAAAATACATATTAATTTCTTTTTTGTTTTATGTGAAAGTTTTCCAAAATCTGTGATTAATAGGAGACAAATTTTGGGATTTTATTTTAATACTTTCTCCTTAAAAGTTAGTATTTTGGAGACTTTTATAAGTCTCTAAAAGTTATAAAAAATTGATTACCCTAAAACATATAGACTTTTAAAAAATGGTATTTCCACTTGTACATCAAGTGATGTACATAATGGGCTACACCCCTCTCACATGGGGGTGGGACCCATTGTATAAAATATTTTTTTATTCGAGCAGGTCCCATCCCCATGTGAGGGGGTGTACACCCCGATGTAAAATATGATGTACCACAAGCATTACTCTTTAAAATTTTTTAATTAAATAAATCGTAATTTTTAGAGACATTTTAAAAGCTTATAAAAGTCTCAATTAAACAAGCCAATACTTTTAGAGAACTCCAAAAATTTACATTGAATATTCCTAAACTTTTTTAATTTCAAAAAGTCATTAGGAGGGTGTTTGGTGTAGATTAAAATTAGATTTTCAGTGAATTGTGATAGAAGTTTTTGAAATGTGTAATTAAAAATATTTAGGACCATAAAAGATGAAATGGAAATCGATATTGATTGTTTTATCTGTCTTATATTAAAATCAAATTTTAATCGGCTCGGTCTAAAAGTCTTGAAGCAATACCCTCACTAACTCTTCTCTACGTGCAAATTTTACATCAGTTCCACCTTCAAATTCCCCTCTCATCAAAACCATCGTTTTCATAGATCAAAACCCTCAATCTCCATGGGAGATTCGCATCGATGCTCTGTCCATCTTGTCCTCGGCAGTGGTGCAGGTATAATCCATATCTACAATTATAACATGTTCGAGTATTAGATTTTTTGGACAATATTTTGGAGTGTACACCACCCAATTCCAAACCCAGTGCAGATCCATGATTTTGGATGGATTTGATAAATTATTCAAGCAATAATGCTTTGTATGTCTCTTTTCTTGATGCAGTTGCCGATGTGTTGTTGTGGAAATATTGGTTTGGAAGTGCTGCTCTGCTTATCGGTTCCACCGCCCTTTGGTTATTATTTGAAAGAGCCGGCTATAATCTCTTATCATTTATTTCAAATGTCTTATTATTGCTTGTAGTGATCTTATTCTTCTGGGCCAAATCTGCATTGCTTCTCAATAGGTAGCATAAATTTGGATGGATTTACGTATATCAATGTGTGGAATTTACTGCCTTATAAATGAGTTCTGATTTGTTACTGTACTCTCCTTAGCTGTTATATTTGCCAGAAATTACTTCATTATTAGGACTGGCGGAAACTGATGGAATATTTCATTCTTAGGGCTGACATTTGTTCCATGTGTCTGCCCTCTTGTTTTTCTGTTGATGGGCGTTTCTATATGCAAACAATGTAATCCTTATTCATTGACCGGAATCTTAGAGTTTAATGAATGGATATTCATTTCTTTGATTTTAGACCTCTGCCTCCTGTTCCTAATCTTGACATTTCTGAGGAATCTGTCGTGAAAGGCGCTGATGAGATGCTAGTTTATGTAAATCGAGCATTATCCATTGCACATGACATTGCCATTGGTGGAAACTTGAGACTCTTTGTTCAGGTCATTTACACATTTTAATTTGTCATTTTCCCGGAGTAGATAAAGTTTAGATTGTATATATGATATCTGAGGTTATTTCCATGCAATGTGGATTTTGCTTGTTAGGTTTTTTTGGGCTTGTGGGTGGCATCCTACATTGGAAGTTTCTTCAACTTCCTTACCCTGGCGTATATTGGTCAGTATTTTCTGGATCTCCTCTAGGTCTCTGATTTATCTCATATTCTTTAGTGGTAATGTGGGTTTTTATTGTTATTATTTGCAGGTGTTCTTCTTAGTTTATCACTACCTGTGTTGTACACCAAATACCAAAAGCAAATTGATGAAAAGCTGGTTATAGCACATAAGATTATTCAGACACTGTACCAGAAAATTGATGAACAAATATTGAGAAAGATACGAATGCCTTCTAAAAAAGATAAGAAGACCCAATAGATTCAGTGTAATCTACTACCCCTCACCCTATTTCTCTCTTCTCCCTTTGTGACTATAGTTCTTTTGTGTATAATTAGTCACATAATTAATTTCTGGACAAAATCCTTAATTGCTCTTGTGCATGCATTCATTCATCATTTTTCTTCGCTAATTGTGAACAATCATTATCAGGATAGACATGCTTGTGAGTTGTGTAATTTTATTCCCAAAACTTGTGTACAATTGCTGAATAATTGGTCTCACATGGCATTTCAAAACATTAAAGGAAGAAGCCTTGCTGCTGAATTCTTTTACGGTATGGTGGGTTGTGTTAAAGGATAAATCTCACCTCAACTAATTGTTTGGACTACTTCTTTTAACAAGATTGACCTTTTAAGATGGAATTTCAAGTCTTGATATGGTATCAAATCCATTTTAACTCAAGTAAGCAATTTTGATTAAATTAAGATTCAAAGACTAGCACACAAATTTCTAAATTGGTATGCTCAAACGAACCATCATCTTGCGAAAACATGTTAATGGATAAATCTCATATTGATTAATACTTAAATATAGACCAATAGATAAGAGATTGAACTACGCTTAACAAGGTTTGACCTTTTGAGATGAACTCCGAATCTTAATAGGTTAAAAACTTGCTTATTTACTTATTCACTCATATGTACACCATATACTGAAACATAAAATCAACAAATAATTAAATGTTATTGGTTTCAACATTTTATGGGTTCTTTTTCCGACTATATTATCTTGCTCTTGATAATTGTTGTAATACTCTGTTTTCCATTATTTGTTTAACACATTTTAATACTCTTATTAGTTTTTATTCTTGATCTATGTCAAGTATTAACTGAAAGCTTATAATGTGCTGAGCTTAACAGATTTCCTTGTAGAGGCATAGAGATTTTATATTGTATATTTAATGTGTGTGCGCTCTTTGCATAGTAATGGCGCGCATGGCATATTGAAGTTTTAAAGCCTCTTAGGGATTAAGTGCAAAGTGAAGTAGTCCCTTCATCAAACAAACTGCTTTTTGTTTTCAGAATATAAATCCTATAGCTCTACAGAAAATTAATTATATGTAATCCGTGACACTATTTTTACGATTTATTCAATACGATAATCAATTTAGAAAATTGAACCTAGAATAATATAAAAGTAGCACATATATTTAAGCTTAATGGTTAATGTGGTAATCGTAAGCCCAACTCTCACATTGTATGTACACTATTACCACATACTGAAATATAATTAATTGATAATCGAGTATGGGAAGGACCACCTAGTGATTATCTTGCTCTTGATAATTAATTGTAGTACTCTGCTTTCCAATGTTTGTTTAAAACAGTTGTTAACACAAAGAATATGATTTTGGCTAGTTTTCTACTCTGTTTTGCTTTGAAGCCTCCAAAAGCATAAGAAGTGCTCTCTTGAAGCTTTGCTCCTCAAACATGTAAAAAAGTCCAAATGATGTGCTTCTTTGCACTATATATCTAGGTGCACAAGTCTAATAACTAAGGCCTTTCATTTTGATGGAGTATAGTCACATTTTGGCTATGTGGCTAGAGGCCTTGGCGCTCTTCTCTTTGTACGCTTAAAAAGTACCAGTCGTTGGAAGTTGGAGAGTTACAGCCTTGATAGTAGTTCTGCCAATAATATCAAGGTGTCATGGTTTTCATCTCATCCAATCTCTCTTTTCCGTTGTCTGTTTATGTGTGCTTCAGGCATTCCATCTTTCTTAATGGATCGTAAAATATCAATGTAATGATTCATGGTTTATTCTGCCTTTTTGTTTACCCTAAACCGGAAAGACGGAAAGAGCTAAATTAGAAAAAGGTTATCTAACTCTTTGAAGGAGATATTTTATTAGAGAAGTTTTGCAAGTTTGACATTGCTGAAATCATGCAAACGTGTCAATTGTTTGGTGTTACTAATATTTTCCTTTTTAAATTGATATACACAATGTCAATAAGAATTCAGTGAAATTCTTGTTAAAAAATCGTTTTGAAATTTGTGCACAGAAGATTGATAAGGAACTTGTAGTTAATTCGAATCCTTGAATGGTTTTATGCTTTGTCAAACATCAGTTGTAGATCCATATCATGTGAAATATTGTAATCTTGAAACTTATAGGCCTTGAAACAGTCTAATTTTTAACAGACAAATTTGTCTATTGGTTCTTCGGATAGTTGTTTCATGTGAATCTTCTGTTGATACTTGAATCTAAGAAACGTAGCAAATTCTCTTTTCCTGGGTGTACCATGGAGAGAGAAACAGAACAGCCTTGGTCCTGTGTCTGGGTTACAATCTCTTACCATTCACAGAGATCTAATTGCTCGTTTTCCTTTAGGAGAAAAGGAACTCGATGGTGTTCAAAAATAATTTTTTCCCTCGTCTTGACCCCCCCTTTTCCCTAGAGATTATACCCTTCATTTGATTTGTTTTAGATGGATGGTAATGACTGGTTTGTTCTATTGTATGCAACGGGAGATCAAAAAATTGGAGTGGATACTTGTGAACTCTGGGTCATGTTTCTTTGAAATAGATAAACATGGAGTTCACTTTTTTCATTTGATGGGTTCAAAATTTGATGTTCCCTGTTGAAAATCGGGAAGATACAGGCATGATATCTAAGAGTTTTGTGAATTGCAAAGGTGCTTGAGAATGCGCATCTTATATTTTCTCTCTGAAATGTATATTTGCCCAAAGGTATTGCATTTGTATATTGCTTTGTAAAGCCAAGCTTCATATTAGGTGCTGTTCAATCTGCTTTTCTTTTCTTTTTGCTAGGAGTACTTTGACAATATTATAGACAATTCTTCTTAAAGCTTCTATTAATGATGAAAGTTATATTTTGAATAATCAAATATAAGGGCACGTTCTTTTTACCGTTTTCTGTTTTCGATTTTCCAAAACAGTGAACACGCGTTTTTTTTTCTTATTTTTGAAAATGCATTTTTGAAAATAAGTTTAATTTACAAAGAAAACTCAAAACGAGTGTTTTCAGTTATAATTTGGCCAAAATTTTCAATTTTGGGTTTTTGAGAATAATTTTTTAAAATGACAAAAAGAACACATTTTCAACAATTTTAAAATGTACACCCAAAACACAGAACTCCAAATGATTTCAAAACTCAAAACGAAAAATTTGAAACACGAAGAGAACAACCCTAGTTTTTCACATTGTGAGGCAAAAACTTGTGTTTTCCTCTTCCATGCTAATGTTTCCTCCAGGCTCCAAGGTAATGGTGTGGAACCTAGAATGTTTTTGTGAATATTGATGTTTCCTTTTATCTACTGAAATATAGGAAAGTCATTGAGTCCCTGTTTGAGTCACATTATTTCCACAAGAATGCATTTTTTTATTTGATGTGAGGGAGAATATGTGGTTTAAAAAGAAGAAAAAGTTATTGATGTGGTGAAAAGTATTATTTTATTGAAAAATGTGTGGTTGAAAATGAGTAGAAGAATGATAATAAAAAAATAATGTGGCTCAAACGGGGCTGAATAACATAGTAAACAAATGCAATAGTTAAGGAAGCTGACAATTTTTGATTTCTGGTATTATGCACTTGATGGAGATAAAGATAGAATTTAGATAGCATTTTAAAATAGAATTTAATTCAAATTATGTTTGTTTAGATTAATTTAATATTTTGATTAGGTTCTAGTTTATTGGATATACTTTTAGCTTCTTTGCTCTGTATAAAATAAGCTTATTAATTGTATTGCGTACCCCTCGAATATATGAAATAAATTAATTTTATCTTGCCATAAATTCTTCTTCTTCTTGGATCCCCTTTCCTTAATATGCACTACTTTGTGATGTGTGAATTTCTCTAATATGGGGAATATTTTTGCAGGTATCTTATCTTTGCTAGTTACTGGATATCTACATTGCTTACCATTAGTTCTGGGAACAAACAGAGCATGATCGCGTTCTCGTCAATGGTTTATGGAAGAGGCTAATCAAATATTGTTTTTCGTGCTTGTAAATCGTTGCTCATATATTTCTTAATTTCTAACCCGTTGACCCTTACCAGTTTCCACGCTTCATTGACTGGAATACAGTACATTCATGATTTTGGTCAAAAGTTCAAGTAAGGATCTGCAGTTTACATATTTTGAAGTTTCTTTGTGTGAATGCCAGAAGTCTGAATAGGCTGGTTAGCTTTATATGGTATTTTGTGCTTTATGAGATCGAAACAGGATCCTCTGCGCAATTGTTGGTGATTTGTTGAGTTTGAAAGTTTTCTGTTCATTTTAGTTGTAAAATTTTGCTTTTGTAATTTATACAAGTTTGATAAATTGTGTATTGTTTCTCCAGAATGAACAAATTCAGTCCCACAAAAAGTTGTAGTTACTTGCCAAAAAACGAAATGCTTTGTGGTACATTAGTAATGAACCACAGACTAAGGGAATCAGATTTTTATTCTTGAATGCTCTCAGTGGTGCCAGTTGCTAAAATAATTAACCAATTGAACGTGCGAAAAATTCAATAGTGCATTTGGTATACTAAAAACCTGTTTGATTCTCATTAATTGGGAAAAAAAGAGTTTTAAATAGCATTTTTAGGATAATGTTGTTAAAAAATAAGGAAAAGTTTTTGGTATAGGTGTAAAATATTTTATTTTGTAAACGTATAAATGAAAATGATATTGTAGCAAATAATAAAATAAATTAGGATCACATTTGGTATATATAATTTTTTGTACATAGAGATGTCAGTGGGTCTTACCACATGTGAGGGTGTGGACACTCCTATATACTAGGGGTGTCCAAAAGTCCCGAATCGGATTGAATCGAAGTCGAACCGAATTGAGCGATTCTTCACAAGTTAAATATTCGAACGAGTACCCAAATCAAGAATCAATGGGTATGGGTCGGGTCTCAGGTCTAGATCAAGAATCGAAAAATAGAATGAAACTAAATAATTTTTTTATTTTATTTATTGAATTAATTAAATTAATTTATTTTTTTAAATAAATTAGCAAATTAATTAATTAAATCAAATCATTTCATAATTTTAAGTTTTGGGTCTCAATTTTTTAATATGAATCACCGACATTTTAATATTAATATCTACTTTTTGGTATTTGTATGCATTGAATTAATGTTATTCGACAGCTAGTTATTTATATATTTTTGAATTGGGTTACGTTAATTTGTAAAAATAAATATTAATATCTACTTTTTGGTATTTGTATGCATTGAATTAATGTTATTCGACAGATAGTTATTTCTATAATTTTGAATTGGGCTATGTTAATTTGTAAAAGTTACGAATGAATTATCATTAGTTATATTTAAGTAGTGTTGCTGTAAATGTTAAAAAATTTAATTATGGCATGGAACCGAAAGGAACCGAACCGAATGGAACCGAATTCGAACGGTTCCATAATTATATTTGGACCCGACGGATCCATTTATTAAATACCCAAAAATTTTGGAACCGAGCAGAACCGAACCGAGCTACGATTAACCCTACTATATACCAATTTTTATGTACACCAAGAATAATTTAATAAAATAAAATAAATTAAGATCATACTTGGTGTACATAATTTTTTGTACATAGGGGGTGTCAGTGAGTCTCACCCCATGTTAAGGTGTGGACACTCCTATACACCAATTTTTATGTACACCAAAAAAATTAAATAAATTAATGAGATTCAACATGCACTAAGTTGATGCAATATATACTCTACTTCCTTTTCCAAATACTTTGGCATTGGAGAACTAGAAGATAACAATTTTTTCTTGCTAGGATTCCCTTGGACGAAGAGGGTAATGATATGTATCATCATTTGTGCTTGGTATTAGTCTAGGCTTAGTGGATTATATTGAATACAAATGGAGATCTTTTTTTTTTGGGGGGTGCTTTCACCATTGTGGGGGGTGTGAGGTTCACTAACATCTAAATTGGTGTTAAAAATGAGTAGTATCGTATAATTCCTATTCAAGTCTGCTACTTGTACAATCTCGTTTACAATATGTGACTTGTCAAATATCATATATATTCCAATTAAGCTACTAGTACATTCATGGTTGATGTCTTGGATGACATCCTCGCTATGTGTAGGAAATCTGACCATTGATTGAAAAGAATATTGTTAAAATTAATGTACAAAAAGATGTCAACTCACACAATATTATTTATGATGTCAAACTTAATTGCACACCAAGCAAAACTATATCCATTCATTTAAAAGCTATTTTTAAAATCAATGATCGAGATTTTGACAATACATGAATTGTCAAACGAGTTATTAACAAAAGTTGCACAACTAACTTTATTCATTCCCACCCACATTTTTGTAGGCATTGAGGAGTTTGGTACTGGTTCCTTGAGAACTGGAATAAATATATTATTTTCATTGAGAATTGTGAAAAAGGAAATGTGACAAAAAAGTAACCGGATTAGATCAGAGCAGATCAATTCTAATTCAATCTGAATTAAAATTAACTATGACATTATGGAAAATAACATTGAAATCGAATCAATATTTGTTTTTATAGCTAAAATCGAGAAATAGATTAAAATCTAATCAATTTTAAGTGAGATCAAACTAAACTGACCAATCCATTCTAATTTACCCTGATTTAGGTTGTTCAGGATAGAGTTATGCTACTTGGCTCAGGTTGGTGACCGGGCCAAGTAGCTTTATTGTTCAGGATAAGCATACCAAACCACCTTGTACGCACCAAGCCATGGATCTATCCATATTTGAGCGGCATCTCTCGAAACCTAAGCAAGAATCGGTCCTCAAATTCGACCTAGGAAAATGAATCACAACCTACAAATTCGGCCACAGCAACATGGCGGGATGCGACAGCGTCAACAGCCACAGCTAGGACAGCGTCATTCCGTTGGAATGTATACTAGAATCATGAATCTCCCAATTTTCATCCATTTTAATATTAATTCATGATTTAGACACACATTTAGATATGAAGACCAATGTTCCTAATTTTTGAAATAATCTCTCTCAGATGAACTAAACATATCCTTATGTGTGTCTTTCCTACATGTAGAGTCAGATGACTGGATTGGGCTGTAGTCCGATCCGGGCCTAGTTCCAGCCCAAATCCAGATTATTGGTTAATTTTATTTATTGTAAAAGCCCATTTAGAAAATCCAGCCCATTTCAATTAAACTCACTATTTTTTTAACGGAAAAATTTATATATGCATCAGTATGAAATGCTTATTTATACCCAGTGTTTTAAAAAGCGCGGTAGCGCCTAGGTGGGAAGTGTAATGAAAACGCTTCACCATGAGCCTAAGCGGGAATTAAGCGATTAACGACAATTTTGACTGCTTCATGCTTGCCAAGGCGTTCCTAGGCGCGCCTAGTTATTAGGGACGCCTAAGCGTGCCTTCGACTCAAGCCCATATTTTATGGGAGTCTAATTTTTATTTTTTTTTTAAATAAAACCCACAACCCAGACTCAGTAGCCTATTATCCATTCAAACTTTAAAAACTCGAAATTCCAGAGAATTGAGAAGACGGAAGAACGGGAAAACAAGATAGATTAACGACGCAAAACCTCTTAATTTCTTCGCACACCGCACTGATTTGAGTATCAGGTATGTATAACATTAGGAGGTTATTATGCTTTACATTGTATTTGTAATTTTGAGACATGTAATTCTCAGTAAATCTTGCTTACAATTCTTCTTTTTCTTTGTGATTTTCCCTCAATCAATCAAATATTTTGGAATTTTGATAATAAATTTATTGTACTATAAATTTTACCATTTCAGACAAAAGTCAAGAAATGATCAAAATGAAATAAGGGAGCCCGAGAATGATGATTTTGTATCGGACGATACGGAAGAAGAATTAGATGAAGAAGAAGAAGATATTGAATTGGAATCCAATAAAGAGTTATATTATATAAGATTTATGTTACAGATTATACACTATGTAATTATGATTTTAAAACTTATCTGTATGTATGAATTATTAAGTAAATACATTACTTTATAATTTTAGATGTTTGGTATGTATTATTTAATTATTGAATTATTTTACAATGATTAAAAATTAAAAATAAAAAAATGTTTTTTTACGTCCAAGCTTCGCCTGGGCTCGTAAAGCTTGATGCTTAGCCTCCAAACTTTGTCACGCTTTACTCTTTTTAGAATGCTATTCGTTACCTTAATGTGTAGTGAGAAATTAAATTAAAAATACTATATTGAGTGTTAAATATGTTTTAAAATACTAGTTTATAAATTTAACATTCAAAATGTAATCTGAAACTGATGAAAATTAGAGTGACCCCTTTTAACGTTTTTCAATAAATTGCCTTCCAAAATCAGAAGTAAATTCAAAAAAAATTGAGAGATGAATAACGTGTGTAATCTGATGAATACAGTCGGAAGAACTGCACAGCGAATACCGTGTGTTAAATATGTTTAAAAATCCTAGTTTCTACAATAAGTGCTTGCTATAAAGTATGCAATGTAAAGCAGTGAATTGGACAAGATATCACACGTATTTAACTGTTATGTAATATTTGGGATCCAATGCACTGTCTTACCATTCTTTATTCGATCTGAAAATAACATTCGCTGTCCAACAATTTATACATTTTATAACACTAGTTTTACACCCGTGCAATGCACGGATTGTGGTATTTTTAAAGTAATAT
>CAIGRO010125616.1:0-16203 GCA_903798355.1 Fraxinus baroniana
TGGGCCGAGCCGAGCTCGCCCACCAAAAAACGAGCCACGAGCCGGCTCGGCTCGTGGGCTCGTGGCTCGTTTCTCCACGAGCCACGAGCCGAGCCGAGCTCGTGGCTTTATGGGCCGAGCCGGCTCGGCTCGGCCCATTGACATCCCTAGTCACAAATCATAAATTTTAGAGATGATTGTAGCAGAAGCTCCAAACCTTTGAAACATTAACAGATTTTTCCCAAACTTTTGATTTGTTGCAGCTGTCACCCCTAACATTTCTAATCATTGCATGTGAGGCCCTTTTGGATGATTTTCATCTATTTTTCCGTCAGTTGACCCAAAAAATTAACGTTGACCATATTTTCAATTAATTAAAGGTGGGCAAAATGGTATATAGTATATATCTATTAAAAAAATTCAATAAAAGAATAACCGAGCCCCCGTTTATCATCCATTTTATCAAACTATGTTTGCTATAGTAAACAATCTTCACCATATATTCAATCAATAAAATATTTTACACACAAACCAACAACATTACTTTAGCTTGTGTTTGAATCTCATTTTAATGAGAATAAAATTTTTGAAATAGTGATTGATGAGAGAATGTGTGATGGAAAAGTGATGAAAGATTTTAGATTTGTGTGTAATATTATTTTATTTGGAAAATTTGTGGTTGAAATGAAAAAAGAAAAAAAAATGAAAATGAGAAAAAAAAAATGGTGTCAAATAGGGGCTTAATTTTCAACTACACATTTTCCAAAAAATACTATTCATTACTCTATTTTTCTCTTTTTAATGGGAGACAAACATACCCTTACATTCATCACAACTAGCAAAATCCTTGGAACAAGAATCACTATTCCTTTACAAAGTTCAGCTCCCATTAACCCAACAATAAATGAAAGGGGGCTCCACACGGCCGGGCTTGGTGCTAAAAACATTACGCCAATAATTGACTCTAAATTTTTAAAATTCACAATTTTTTTAGGGATAATTAGAGCAGAAGCTCCTTTGAAACAATAACAGACTTTCCCTAAACCTTTGATTTGTTGCAATAACCTTTGATTTGTTGCAATCGTCACCTCTAACATTTTCAACCATTGCATGTGAGGTCCTTTTGGATGGTTTCCATCCATTTTTCCGTCAGTGGACCCAAAAAATTAATTTTAACCATATTTTTAATCAATTAAAAGGTGACAAAATGGTA
The DNA here is from genome assembly GCA_903798355.1 of Fraxinus baroniana. Classification (NCBI taxonomy): domain Eukaryota; kingdom Viridiplantae; phylum Streptophyta; class Magnoliopsida; order Lamiales; family Oleaceae; genus Fraxinus; species Fraxinus baroniana. The sequence continues at coordinate 1,193 of CAIGRO010125616.1, forward strand.
AATATCTATTAAAATAATTGAATAAAAGGATAATTGAATAAAAAAAATTTAAAAAGGAAAAGAAAAAGAAAAATAGCCAGCATCCTCCTCGGCCATCTTCACCTTCAACTCCGGCCAACCACCACCCAGTCCCAAACTGCCAGACATACACACCACTAGAAAGCCCACATCACCCTCTACAACTTCCACCCAACACCTTGCCTTGAACCCATCTGAACTTGCTGGAAATTGAGCCCAGACAGCGTGCTCAAGTCCTAAAAACGACCGAAGTCTCCAATTCCAGCAACACCCATGTCATGCCCAACATTCCAGGTAATTATACACATCAATGCACCCCTGTCCATGTTCATCAATCATCCTTAAACGCATAGAAACAAAACCAGCAAACTATATCTTCGAATACAACCACCACACAACTTTCAGATGGCTTTTTCGACACCGGTGGTATGACCCATGATCGCAAACAACAACCACAAGCATCTACTCTTCATGGTGCATCCATGAACATATGGGTATTCCCCGATTTGACCTAAATAGATGCCGAGAGGGGGATGCCGACCGTTTTTCTTTTTTCTTTTCCTTTTTAAAATTTCTTATTCAATTATTCAATTATTTTAATATATATTTACCATTCTACCCCCTTTTAATTGATTAAAAATATGGTCAACATTAATTTTTTGGGACTGAAAAATGGATGGAAACTATCCAAAAGGGTCTCACATACAATTGTTGAAAATGTTAAGGATGACGACTGCAACAAATCAAAGGTTTGGGGAAAGTCTACTAATGTTTCAAAGGTTTGGGGCTTCTGATGCAATTATCCCTAAATTTTATTAGTCACGATTACACATTTAGCCTATGTTTGACACCCATTTTGAAAGAAAAATTGTTTTTGAATAGTGATTGATGGAAGAATGTGTGGTTAAAAAGTAAGGAGAATTTTTGGGTTTATGTGTAATATTATTTTATTGATAAAATGTGTAGTTAAAATAAAGAAAGAGAAATAGAATGAGAATGAGAATGGAAAAAAAATGGGTGTCAAATATAGGCTTAGTCGCAATTTCACATTTTTAGGTTACGTATTATTNTATTTTATTGATAAAATGTGTAGTTAAAATAAAGAAAGAGAAATAGAATGAGAATGAGAATGGAAAAAAAATGGGTGTCAAATATAGGCTTAGTCGCAATTTCACATTTTTAGGTTACGTATTATTTATCGATTACAAAATATCTATTTTATCGATTATATATTCTTTATTCATTACAAATTAACAATTTTATTGGTCATAATCAATGTCGCCGCCGCACCACCACAGCCAGAACCTCACTACAACAACAACCACAATCACCGCCCCACACCACCACCAACTGCAAATACCGCAGTTGCACCGCACCGCGTCACACAGTGCACAACCAGTGTACTACACACCACATCACCATCACACCGTCATCTGCACTCCACCACCAACATTGTCGTTGCATGCGACACCATCATTGGTGCCTACTTTGTGCAATGACCATCACAAACCACCGTAACCATGACTCCATGGCATCCATTTCGGAGAAATCAAGCTAGAAAATAAAGAATAGATGTGGTTGTACCAAGGTGGTTGCACGCGACGGCTTAGTGGTCTTGCGTCGGATTGTGATGACTCTATCATTGGCGTGGAGTTGGCTGCGTTGTTACCGAAAAAGGAGTAGATTGTAGTGTTGCCTTTTCATTAGGGCGTAAAACATTGAGAGAGTGTGAGTAGAGGGAGAAGGTGTATATGTAATTAATTATAACCCGAATTATGAAAGATAAATCAAATGTGAAATACAATCCTAGGTGTAATTAAAGTACTCAATCAAATAGACAAAACAAAATGGGCCATACAGTCTTGGGCCTGAACCCAAACCAATATCAGTCCAACTCAGGTTCCATGATTCCATCTCGGAATTCGTGGAAATAAACCCCTTCATAGAAGAGAGGAGAATCGCTCTTCATTGCGTCTCTGCTGTCTTTCAACTCAATTTCAATGGCAACTGAAAACAAATCGAAGCCAAACGATACTGACAAAACTGACAAGAAAAGGAAGCAATATCTTCCACACAATGTATTCTTCATTCCAACACAGTAGATATGATTTTTTTTTTTTTTTTTTTAATGAAGCTAATTTCTTTTGTTTCTCTATTTTTGTTGAATATTTTAGAGACCAGTGAAAAAGGGGAAATACGCATTATATCCAGGAATGCAAGGATTCTTTATAACGTGTGATGGTGGAAGGGAACGCCAAGCCTCAAACGAAGCCATTAATGTTATTGACTCTGTATGCGTAATTTTTCCCTTTTTTGTTTTTCGTGTATTTTTGGTGCTAAAGATTTAGTCTTTCGTTATTTATACATTAATTAACGATATGGGTATTTGTAATTCCTTTGTGTCTGTTTGTTAAATATGCAGAAATTTATGTATTTTTAGTTATTTTTTGAGATAATTCATAAGATTTCATTTACACTGAACTGTGAAGTGGTAATGGAAGAGAGAACTTGAGAGTGATAATTCATAAGCCCAAAAAAATAAAATACCCCTTGTATTTGTTTAATGATTGTACGCCAAAGGAGAAATTCTTTTCTGCCTGTAGAAATCCATAGTCCCTAATTCCATGCAGTCTCTTTTGGTGTTCGATTATGTTACTTTTAGTTTCCCTTGTTATTGCATTTCATGATCAGAATATGTGGCATTGATTTCTTTTTCATCTTGTTTTTTTCTATTCTTTGCTGGGAGCTGGAATGAAGAGAAGTCACACTTACATTTTGTTTATTTTTTGAGACAGTTCTATGAAGAGCTTGTAAATGGGACAAAGACAACTAGTAGCGAACAAGCAGAATTATCTAAGAAGCCCTTGAATAAAGTAATCAAATTCACATACTCTGATTCCTCCAGCAGTGATGATGATGACGATGATGAAGATTCAGACGATGATCATCATGAGGATGAGAGCAATGTACGACCGAAGGAGGAAGAAAACAAACATGCTATTGCAACAGGCACTGATGCAAATAATGAAAATCTTATAAAAGAAGAGTCAGGGCATCAAAAGGAGGATGGCATATTGAGTGAGAAGCAAGCACCGGAAAATAAAGAGAAAACTGATGAACAAGAAGTTATAGCTGTTGAGCCACCGGCAGCTAAGAAACAACGAATGGAAAATGATACATTAAAGTGTCGAAATGACTTATCTAATAAGGTAGAAAAGAAATCTATTGATAGGCTTATTGAAGATGAGCTTGCAGAATTAGGAGACAGAAGCAAGGTTAGTTGAAAAACAGCTTCCAGACTGCAATATTTTGATCCTTCACATGCTCATTACAAATTAATGTCATGCCACATCCTTTATTATCTCCTTTATCATGAAAACTTTTAATTTATTTTTAATCGTTCTTATACCAATGCTCCATAATGTACTTTCTTTGCATTTCTTTTCTAAGAACATGAAAATCTTCTTAGATACACTACTTTTTGTGTTATTGTTTGTTTCTAGAAAGTCAATGAATGAAAGCATATTTCTTATTCTTATTGGGCTTTTAGTTCATAAATTACATTTTATCTTACTGAATTTTGATATATGCTGATGTACTTTCTCCTGTTCCTGCATATACTTGTTGCTGTTCTCTTCGAAACAGAGGCGCTTCAGCAACCTTGACTCAGGTTGTAATGGTGTTGTCTTTGTACAAATGCGCAAAAGAGATGGAGATCCCTGCCCGAAAGATATTGTCCAACACATGATGACATCTCTGGCTTCAACTAAGAAACACGTGTCAAGGTTTTTTTCTCAACAGCTCTTTTTGTCTCAAGTAACCTCTCAATATAATCATTTTATTTTTTATTCACTAAAGGGGTCCAGCATTCACCATCTGGTGACTAACAACATGATGGATTTAACCAGGTTTCTGCTAAGAGTGCTTCCAATTGAAATAACATGCTATGCATCTGATGAAGAAATCAGAAGAGCAATCAAACCGGTCATTGAACAGTTTTTTCCTGTAGAAACTCAGAACCCGCTTAAGGTAAACACAATATCATTATGATATTCTTGACGTCCAAAAGCTTAAAGTGCATATAAGTCCTACTGCTACCTGATGTTTTCATTTTAGTCATGGAATTTTATTTTTATTTTTTTTCAATTTAGTCAATCAACTTTGTACGTCACCAACTTCCGTTAGTAAAATTAATGGATTGTCTGAAATGGCAATGCACTGCATCGTGCATCCCATTTACCACAATGGGCAGTCCATTAATTTTACTAACAAACAATGTTCTAAAAAGCTCGCCTAGGGGCGCGAAACTTTGGCAAAACGACTCACTTCGCACCTAGACGTTTTTTTTTTTTTTTTCAATTTTTAAATAGACTCTCTTTCGTCTATCCTATGGCGCTTTATTAGTTCTTTTTTATTTTTATTTTTTTCCTTTTTCTAAAAGTCTTTTATTTGACTTTAGCTTATTAACTTTTATTTTAAAAAAAAAACACTTTTCATTTAACTTTAATTGCAAGTTTTTAAAAGATTTTATATGTATAAAAGTTAAAAATGACTTTATCTAAATAGTTAAATAAGATTTAAGCTATGATGCTATTTACATTATGTAGTTATGATCTTGAAACTCGTTATTTAATTGCAAATTTCGAAAGCATATATGAAGTTCCTATAAATCTATTAAGTAGGACTTGTCTAGTTGAAAATTGAAACTACGAAAAATATTCTAATTTTTGCATTTCAAAAACTTGAAAATTGGCTAATTGTTGGAATTATTAAGTAAATACAATATTTTAAAATTTTAGTTGTTTGATATGTATTATTTTAATTATTAAATGATTAAAATTTTTAAAAAATATTAAAAAAATAAGAAAACGTTTTTGTAAGCTTAAGCCTTGCCTAGGCACGCTAAGGTTTACGTCCACACTTAGTTGTGTTTTACGCTTTTTAGGATACTGCTAACAAAAGTTGTCATGATGATGTAATTGAATGGAAATGAAAGTTGAGTGATCAAGTTGGAACAAAAAGGTTGGTGACTAAAATGAAAGTTCCCTGAAAGTTGAATGGCTATGTAACACCCCAAAATTCCACTCTTAAAAGACTTTTCGAAAATAGGACTATATTATAGAAGTCTGAAAACTTAGGGACCAAATTGGTTGTTTACCCATAGTCGAGGTACTTTTATGCAAAAATCGTGAAGTTAATTTGTTAGCCTGAACAGTACTAGGTAATGGGATTTTATGTGTGGAAGAAAAGATTTATTTCAGTTTGGTCAAATAAATTTTACAAGGCAGAGTTTATATTCTTCCCTTTATTATAAGAAAACGTAATAACTAGAATTAGTTTTCCTTATATTTACACACAAACACACACACCTTCTTGTGATGGAAAAATCTAGAATACCGTTGTAATAAAAAAAGGGAACAAATTATTATTAGTATAATCAAGGTGAATCCTTGTTATATTTGATTTATGCACACAGAGAAAAAAGGTGTGGAATAAATGTGTGTATATATATTTCACATTGTTAGGTTTTGCTTTTTTGACTTTCAACTCATATGTGGATTAAATCATTTTCCTAGTCAATTAGTCATAATCATAGCTTATGTATGCATAAATCAAATATAACAAAACCCTTTGATTCACCTTGATGTTATACCAATAATAATTTGTTTCCATTTTTTATTTCGACATATTCTAGATTTTTCCATAAAAGCGTGAATAAAGTTAATGTGTCTCTTTTTTCCTTTTGGCCTTCTTTTGAGGGTGTGACTTTCTAGTTCCCACTTTTATTGGATTGGTTGGATTTTTTGCCATATATAGATAGATTGCAGTTTGACTTTATGCTTTATGTATGTATGGGGTCTTCTGCTTCTCATTAATTAGAATTTGGATTTGTAAGGCGAAATCCTTCTTGACTTTGAGAAAGAAGTGCATTCTATTACTATTATTATTATTACTAAAGGCACCTTAGCCTATCTATAGATAGTGTCGTATAGTTAACAAAAATTTTAAAACGTACGGAAATTGATTTTGTTCCTGGTTGATGCCATTTGGGCTGGTTTATGCAGTTATGATGGGTACAAACTGAAAGTAAATCTCTTGTTCATAAATATTCTATTGCAGTTTGCTGTACTCTATGATGCTCGTGCAAATACTGGTGTTGACAGAACAAAAATCATCGACGCTGTTGCGAAATCTGTTCCCTCAGCTCACAAAGTCGATCTTAGCAACCCAGATGTGAGCATAGTTGTGCAAATTGTCAAGGTAAGAAAAGAATTCTGCATAATTTTGAACTGAATTGTTTACGTTTCAATGTCTACAATGTCTTTGGTACATGCTTTTTATTTGTTTTAATTGCCTTCTCTCAAAGAGTTCGTACCAATTACTATGATTTTGGATTTTAGCATCATACAAGTAATGCACTAATAGAATAGAACAATGAATATGAAAATAAAAACCGTCGCCTTTTGCGCCTTTGAAAATCTATACCCATATGCTTTAGGGCCACAGCCCAGGATTTTCTTGCTATATTGCTTTGGTGAATTGCTTATCAATGGTAAAAAGTACTATCTGTACTAAAGCATGTATAGTGAAGCTTAAAAAATGTAAAATTTACTTTCTAAAGTAACTTTTTTTGTTTCCTAACATATTTAGATATGTCACTCTTTTCTTGCTTTTAAGCTCCTGTTTGGTACACATTAAAATTTTCATTGTCATTCTTTTATTCATTTTCAACCACACATTCTTCAATAAAATAATATTCTTCATCACATCAATAACTTTTCCTTCTTTTTCAACCACACATCCTCTATCAATCTACTATTCCAGAATACATTCTTCCAAAATAATGTGACTCAAACATACCCTAAGTAAAAAAATGTTACTAGTCAAAATAAGTAACTTATTCGAACTTTAGAAATTTATTTTTTACGAGTAAACTTATTATCCAAACATGCTTTATTGATTACAATTTCTCTTGCAGACCATATGCTTGATTGGGATTGTTGAGAAGTACAAGGAATTGGCCAAGTACAATGTGAGAGAGCTAACATCTTCAAAGTAATAGTCTTATTAGCATTCTTGAGTGCTTGACTGCCTGGGTGTTTTGGCTGTATCCTTCTTTCTTTAAATGATGCTAGATCTTTGGAAGACTAAATTTTAAAGGATTGTTGTTTATGATAATCAAGACATTAGGGATATGATGCTTGAGGCTGGACTACAGGTAGTGATCAAACTATTGATGTAAGAAGAAGATTTTGCTTGTAAAAATAAAAGCACGATCATCATATGGCTTTAAAAAGAGAAGGAAGATCACATATATTGTTGAGAATTAGAAACTCTAATTCTATATCACCAAAAGCAATAAAATCTTAGTAAGGAAAAAACCATAAAAAACACGCAAGATTTATAAAGGTTCTTAGATTACGTCCTCCTCCAATTCCGCACAGCGGCAATAATTAACTCCTCAACTTTACATGTATGGTGGTGCTCGGAATTTGTTATTCTTCCATTGGAGGTTTGGCAAATCGATAGGACGAGCAATATGTTTATTTATTAACAGCACGTGAAAATCTGGTTTGTGTAATTAATAGATGAAACATGTCTATTAAAAATGAGAAACGACTATATCGCTAAAACAAATGTGTTCGGAATAATGATAGTTAAAAAATATCATTAAATTTCTTCAAGTGGTTTGAAAGAATTGAAATTGAGAGTCGATAAATAACTAGTTTTAACTAGTTTGAGAATTTCTGGTTTTTCTTGAATCGATGGATTTCTTGTTCTACAAGTAACCAAGATTTGAAGGGTATTTCTTGAGCAATTTCCCTTCTTCCTCTCGTGAATATTTGAAGATAATGATCTTCCTCCATCTTTTGCAGGCATAGAATTAGGACAAATATTTGATGGCATAGAATAAAATAAAATAGGACAAACCCACAAGCCATGCCTTCCAAAAGTCACCTCGTCCCACCCAATGTGGGAACAAGAGGCTGAGATTTGGTGGGGAGGACGAAGATAAAAGCAGTTGAACTACATGCCAAATCCTGATAACATATAAATGAATTAATAGAATAGAAGTTAATAATTCAACCATTGTTACACTGCGACTGTACAGAATAAAAACAAAAATGACAGTAAAACCAATTAATCAAGACTATAAACTGAATCAGAACATTTGGAAACTGCCCACCTATCGGATCAACCCATTACTATACGATAGATGACAACATAACCACCCTTTTTCTGCAATAAATAAGATATGCATATGATTTCTACATATCTACAGGGGCTATATATATTGTTTTTACATTTATGGTATCTGTATGGTATCCACACTGGAGGTGGAATGAGATGCAGCTAGGAGAGCTGCTCCAATGCCTGATCCATCTTCCATAACGTTGATGATGACACTAGGGGCAATCTCCTCGCCTAGTATTTGTGACATTGCTTCATTCAGATATTCCCTGAACAATGTATAGTTCGTATACAAACCCCCCTCGACTGCCACCACAGTTCGTCTCATCTTACTCCGGCTTGCACCTTCATTTTTCCCCCTAGCTATGCCACCACTACCATCCCGACCAATCTTTTTCAATATTCCTATAATACCCGCAGCTGCCAATCTTGCTGCTCTACGGGTCACCACATCGCATACCCTCACAACGAGCTTCCGAACATTTAAAGGAACGTCGGGGAACTGAAGTAAAAGTCACCAAGAAACAAGAGTAGTGATCAATGCTATGATAGGGATTTTTACTGAGAGGAATTTGGCTAAAGCTTATAAAGTTCACTAGTAAATAATTATGAAATATTTTGAAACTGAAAAGTGAAAATAAGTAACTTATTTTGATAGTAAGGTAAGAGTTGCTTTAGAAATAACCTTTTTTTACTCAACCAAACAGTTCAAAACAAATTAAGATAGCCAAATATGCTAATTCAAAATGCAACTACACAAATGCAAGAAAAGCTCAACCTCCAAGGTGTCTCTTAAAATTTTGGCCACCTCCCTCAAATCAGGGGTATCATCCTCGTGCATAGCAGCCATCAAAGGTGTCCTGAAAATCTTGACAGATCAGATAATATGCACACAACATTATCAAAAGTATATTACAAACCTCTTAACTAAAAGTAGACTAATAAATAAAAGGCAATCTAAGAACGGCAACTGACTGTAACTACACAACACAAAACGATGCAACATAAACAGAGAGAGAGCATGGAAACAACTGTAACTACACAACACAAAACGATGCAACATAAACAGAGAGAGAGCATGGAAACAAAAAAGCAGTAAACAAAAGGAATTGAAAAAAGCTCATGCAATCCCCCAAGTAATTTTCATTTACCTTTTTCTTCACCAATGTGAGCAAGATACTCGCCCATTATAACATAGTTCAAGTAGCACATGAAGCTGGTTTGGACAAGTTACCACTTGCAGCATATTCTTTGCAATTATCTTGCATAACTTAACATAAATAAGACATCATTGTACGAAAAGTTTTTATACCTTCTTTTATAAAGCAAAAGAGTTCATGAAGACCATCACTTAATATATGTCACCAGGGAGCACGTTCAAGTGATTTACCTAAAAATCATAGTAAGAACACCTTTGAACTCTCAAGCTCAAACTCACAAGTGTCTATTCTAAATCATACATTTGCCAAAATGGTGTATCCTGCATCATATATTTAGATATTCTAGAAGATGAAACGTCTAGAAAATCCTTAATGGCATTTCTTCCAGCTAGAAAATCCTTAACATGAACTGGTTCAATAAGTCTATACATGCATCTCCACATGCTCATTAAGACACAACAGAGATATAAAATACTATCAACAAGAAAAAGGACCTCAAGATAAAAGGGACGCGCAGCTTAGAAGATACTGGTCTAAAAACATCCAGCTCCTCCGACATCCGAAGAATTACTCTACGCACAATATCACCCAGATACATCCCTGATATCATTTTTTCAAAACCCTGCAGCACAATCCTCTTGTCAATGTCACAAACCAATTTATTGAGCCAAATGTGAAACCATGAAATTGTAGCTAAACATCACCTGATCATTTGGATTTGGGCTATCAGCATCCAAGTCAATATCATATGATGTTCGGGGTAAATGAGATGACCAAAAATTTCCCCATTCCATGTTGACTACCTAATGACAACAAATTAATATAAATCATAGTAAAATGAACAGAAATAGTAAGTAAATATGCAACATATAGTAATACATTAACCAAAACTCAAGGATACCATGTCTCCCGGTGTTGTAAGAAGACCTTGACACTTAATAATTGCATCTGCTCGCTCCAAATAACAAGCATTGGTGCCTGTCCCAATAATCACAGCAACAACCGTGTCTTCATCGTGATAATGACCAAGAGCCAAGGTTCCCACAGTATCATTTATCTGCTTGCAAGAAAAATATTATTTAATTTTAAGAATACAAATGCCTACTTCTGAACACCATAGGTAAACATAAAAGATTTGAACAAATTTTGGCATTTCAAGAAGTAAATTATTGAGAAAGCAATCAGCCAAAAGAAGAAGATAGCTTGCAAGACAGATTCTCCAACGAGATGCCAGGTGGGCTAAAAGTTGCGCTTTTTGTTCGCAACAGATTAGATGCGCATAAACGATGGAGGTCAGATCAAAGCAGTCAATCAATGTGAAAATAAATTTTGAAATCAATACTTCGGAACAGCGTACTTGCTGTCCGACGAACAAAAAGTTATGAGCATAGATGCTGAGGTTCAACTATGGCCTCAATCATGAAGTAAGGTACAATGAAGTTTTTATTCATGATTTGTTATTGGCCACAGAAGAGAGACACTATTACACATACGAAAATAATGGTCAAAAAAACGAATTCAATTGTCAACAACCATCTTTTTTTTTCTACTATAGAAAAGAGGTTAGGACAGCACAAAAAGACTTACATTACATAACTCTATTCCAAGACATAAGACCAGAATAAATTCATTTAACTCAGCATAACAGCATACAAAGCATTATTATATGGGAACAGTATGCTTACAAGTGCATTAACCTGCATATCCAGGCCATTTCTAGATATTGCTTGCTGTAGACACTCAGAAACATCTCTTCCAACCTGGAAATAGAATACATCATGCTACGTAAGTTCTCCTTCAGCAGGTCTCCACAGAAGTGATCATTTTGTTGGATGGATGGTTGATTCTGGATTTATTATTGGAAAATACAGCAATTTTCTGATCTTTCATAACCTAGTAACACTTAAAGATTTCATTGAGAAAATAAAAATCATCAACAAATGTGAACTTAAGTCTGACCAAAATCACTCAAAGCCACTTCTTGTGCAATTTGTCACTTCTGTTGACAGGTGCCTTGGTTAATTAACATCTACTTGACTTAACATATCTAAGCACATGTATATGAAAATATAGTGTCTCACACAAGTAAAGAATAAAAATAAATAAATAAATAAATAAAAATTGAGTATATACGTTTTTCAGTGGAACAAGAATATCCATCAAAGCTAAATCAATATCTGGTGCATTTTTCAGAAAACTGATTATCTAGGAATACGTCTTCCCTAGGAGATTTTCATTTCTTTCATACCATTGAGATTGATTTATGAAGCATCAACGTAAAAATCATGTTAATACAACTAACCATGTCTTCAATGACGAACCCTTTTGTCCATTTAATCAGAATGCCTGATGACGAAGAAGTTTGTTTCACTGGAAATGAAAAAGTAAAGCCAAGTTCCCTTCTTTCACTTTTCGAACGTTCTGAAAGACTTTCCTCCCTTTCGACAAAATCCTTCAGTGACGATGCAATAAAATCAAAGAGCTCCTATGCAAGGGAGAATAGAATGAAGAGGAAAATGTCAGTATTTTGAGTCTCAATATTAAAATCTTTACAATTAGCGTCAAGAACTCAAGCAAGAAAGCACAAACTCAGACACCTCACTAGTGCCTGTCATCAGATGCTGGGGAATAGGTTGTCTATCCACATCATGTCCAATAATAGCAGACCTTTGGCCTCCTAACTGAACTCGCAGAATCCGAAAATTTGTACCACCGAGATCTAGAGCATAGTAAGTTCCTTTTTCACTCCTGGAGAAAAGAAGATTCAAGGATAAATCTAAAAAAATATTCTAGCGTGTGAAAAACCAAACAAATTTATAAATTTTAAACAGAACTATCAAGTGCTAGCTCATAAAGCTAGAGAAGTAAATAAACCATCTTAGCAGAAGTTGGAAATACAATCCTAAATTTCCATTTCATTGCCAGTTTTTAGTGATCACAGATTTAGGTCCAAGCAAATTTATGAAGACTGGAACATTATATTACCAAAGGACACAAAGAAACAAAGGAAAATTGAATCGTGTCTCATCAGAGAAATGAACCTTTGAAATTGTAAGTATACAATCGCTAAAAACCAAGTAAACAACACAAGGAAAAAGAACATATATAATCTTATTTCCAGATGTTTTCCAACCGTGACATCAAGAGTTTTCTGCTGAAGGAATACAATATGGAACATCCCCGCAAAATATTCGAAGCAGCTAACTAGACTGTAAGGTAAAATTATAGAAAAGAAAACCTCCATGAAGATTTGCAAGATAATTATTGCAGTTCTCCCACTTGAAAAATGAGTCATTGTTCAATACAGATCATAGGCTAATTGGGAAGGTGAATACAAAACCAAGAAAGCCAAGTGTACCATTGGTACACTGTAGTGTATCAGGGTATTTAGTATTAAGGTGAATAGCACAAGGGCTGACAATATTAAGGCTGGGGCATACTGTATTAAGTAGCATTTCTGGCTATACCATGTTTGGTATGAAATCATGTTAAAGAACTTTTAAGCATTTAGAAATCAAACACAGCTATCTAACTTTGCCCCATGTATATAGATGTGATAATCGATCAATCTTTTCTAGTGCTTAAAAAAAATTTGTCCTACAAAATTATTGTGCTAATTGTCACTTAACAAAATATTTAATCTTATAAAATAATAACATGATTCCCATTTATTGACATCCACTCTAGAGATTTAATTTTAAAACGTGCATGGGAGATGCAGTATATTGCCTAAGATACCATATCTCAACCCATGTTTGAAGAAAACCAAATGCATTTAAGTATTGTCTCGTGTTTCTATGATTTAAAACAGCTTTAAGCCATCCCCCACTTGAGATAACTTTATCCAGCTAGCAAAGGATAGAATTAATTCACTGTGTTAATTTAATGCGAGGACAATATACCCCAAATGCAGCATTGAATAAGAATCATCCCGTATCTATTCTCATACGACTGTAACGTTGTTGCATTAATCACGCCACCATAAACGAGATTATATACCCCAACCGCAGAATTGGATATGAATATCACGTTTAGGTCTAATGCGGTGCGCCAAACGCACCCAATTGCAACGTTGTTGCTTTAATAACTCCACCATACCTGAGATTATATACCATAAACAACAGATAACCAAGAAATGGATGGTTGTCAAAACTAAACAACTGAAAGACAAATTCAAAAACTTCACAAAAAAGCAAAAGCTTGACCGGCAAAGCCAATTCTAAAATTGAACTCCACAAATAAATATCATCCCCAGAAATGCAAAGGTTCATCTCATTTCGAAAAATTAAAATTAAGATTAAGAAAGAAGAGAAGCAACAAAATAGGCTATCAAAAAAAATAATTTTTTTTATCTACGAATTCATAAACGAATCAATTCCACTCCCTCATCACCGCCAGCAACACTCCCACGAGTAGGTGTGCACCTATATAGATGAAACTAACACCAAATAATTCACAGATGCAATGGTGCATGCAATTGATGCAAAAAGATACGTAGATACTGGATACATACATACACACACGCTCAATGGAATATACACACACACGAGTTTCAGCCTTCAGGGCTTTACCCACTGGGGAGGTTATGAACGAAAGTGAGGAGCATCTTGAGCTTCGAACCTCCTTCGGAGACGAGGCCGGCGTGCATCTCCACCGCCATGGCGTCGACAACCTGGCGCAACCGCCCCACCGGAGTAGCACAACCCTCCTCAAACTCCTCCAGCACCTTCACCACCCTCCTCCACGCCCGTTTCCTCCTCACTCTACGCCCCACCATCACCGAAGCCACCACACACGCCGCCACCGCACATCCCACCGCCAACTTTACCCCTACTTTACCCATATACACAACTTTTTCACTCCCTTGAAAACGAATTCAAAAATTAGTCAACCATATTTATCTCTCAGAGTTTAACTTCCACAACCGACCAAAAGAAGTCGTTTTGCACAGCTGAACGATCAAGAATCAACGGCTGTTAAGTAATCGGATTCTTGCAACACCAATAATAGAACTCGAAAACGGTGGCGTTTTCAAGAAAGGAATATCGAAACTGTGGCCGAGGGGTTCGAACGGTGTCGTTTTGGGGGGGCCCACTTTTTTCCGACTGTGGAGAAACGAAGAAGAGTTGCTCGCTGGAAAGTTTTAAGAGAGAGAATGAGAGCGAGGAAGAATGGTGGGAGTGGTCTTGGAAAGAGAATAGATGAGTACTTATAATGAGTACAGAATGACGGATTTGCCCTTGGAAAATATAGCAATGCCGGATTTGTTTACCTTCTCGTGGCATCTGCTTTGACCGCTTAGAAAATTGAGAAATTTCCCCATATGGGATTTTCCTGTCTTTTGGAAAGGGACTGGAAATAGTTAGAATTACAGGTTTGCCATTGGCTTTTGGAGGTTGGGCTGGGCCTTGCACTCTCGGGTCAAAAACGAATTGGACCCAGACTTCGATTGCTTTTATTTTTCAGAAGGGAAAAAATTAAAAGTAAGATGTTTAAAGTTTGCAATTCAAAAATCAGGTTTTTTATTTATTTTTATTAAATAAAGATAATAAAGTCACATTTTTGTGATTAATGGTCACATAATCATAATTATAAGTCACGAATTTATTTACTGATCACATATCGTCAAATTTTTTGATC
>CAIGRO010125633.1:510-15751 GCA_903798355.1 Fraxinus baroniana
GTTTTTTTTTTTTTTTTTTTTCTGTTGGCAGTCAGCTAAAAGTATAAAAAAGGACCAAAGAAATAAGGAGATGCCATGACCAAGCCATTTAGAAGTAAGAATTCCTTGAAAAGGGAGCAGTGTCCGTTCATTTAGTTGAAAAAATAGGGAGACTCCAAAACTTCTCTCAAGTCAAAGTCTCCACGTTCTGGCAATGGAGGAAAGTTTAACTTGGGGAAGGACTGCTGAAAACATTCCAACAACTGTAAAACAGAAGCAATGGTTGCGTGAACTTATCACCCAGTAAGTCTCAAAAAAACCTTCTGAACAAAAACACCAAGTACAATAGACATTTCCACGTTTTAACATAGAATAATTCTTCTAAATAAATAATTTCATTTAAAATAGCAATTTCGAAGAAGGTCTTAAATCCTATTAAATCATAAAACATAAAAGCATAGGGAGATGGAATAATAGCACAAGGTATTACAGCAAAAATAACTAAAAGTCTCACCAGCTAAAATTATTCAGCAAGTACAACAATACATAAAAAACTGATCAGGAGTTAATAATGGAACATTATAATCCTAAGCCAATTTTTTTTCTTCACTCAAATGAGAAAGAAGGGTGAACTTTAAAATCGTTATCATCAGTCAAATCTTTCCTATTGAGGGAATCAAGGAAAAAGGGCTCCAGTATCCATGATTTTTCAGATGGCATTGTGTTGGTAGATGACACTAATAGACAAGGTAGAACTCATAAAACATTTAAAAGTGTGTTTCCAATATTTAGGCTCACTTAGTCAAAAAGAGGACACCGGTGATGATATTACTCAAATGATTAATTCTTGTGGGCTTAAATCAGAGTGCCCCTGACGTTGTGTGATTGAGAAAAAAAAGTTCAGATAAAAAAAAGGAATTCCATGTAGCACCTGAAAGAACAACCATGTTATATGTAACCACAGGTTGGACTACTGAGAAACTAAATATATGCACAGTGGACCAATACGAATACGGAGAGCACACTAATGAGCTGGTTAAGGTATAGACAAAGAAAGCATTGACCTATGCGTACAGGGACAGGAGTTGAATTGAGCACTGTGATTAGAAAAACTCACATTCTCCAAAATCGGTGCATCGTAGAGTTCAACAAACTTTTCTCTGAGAATCTTGTTCATTTGGTCTACATCACATGCATGCGTCCAGTATGAATCATGCACTCCTAGAATCAAATTGCAGTAAAAATTATTAGACATTCCTGAACTAGAAGGTGCTCCCAAAAAAAAAAAAAGGGAATCCTTATGGCAGGAGATATAGACCTGCAAAACTTAACCCTGCCTCTTTACAAGCAATAGCAGTCATCATCATATGAGAACCATCAAGAGAATGAACAAAATTTGGAGGAAAAGCTGTTCTCTGCCGCTTAACCATCACCTGAGAAAATCAGGTAAAAGATAGCACATAATTATAGCAATTACATGTTTTATTAGCTGTTACATTTTTATTTTTTCTACTTCGGTTTTTAACTTCTTTTTTCTTCATTTCTTTATTTATTTTCTGTTCTTTTCTGGTTGTGACTTTTTTGAGTGAGGAAGGGAGCACAAGGAAGCAGGGGTTAATAGGGGGGAGGACAATAACATGAATCATGACACAGCTACACTTCAATATATCATCATTCTTGAGATCAGAAACGGGAAAGGAACTGGAAGTTACCTTGTCAGTTTCACGTTGGAGTGTCAAAATCTGAAGAGAAGTCTTAATCTGCACCAAAATTAATACCCAATCTTGAATGAGACATTGACAGAAAATGACTATATCCTACTGGTGTGGCTAATACTACTACTACAACAATAATAATAACACCAACAAAAATAATAAAAAAGAAATAAACTATGTTTAGTTTATGCTTGTCAATGCTGATGATGAAAACAAAGAGGAAGTCCATAGGTTAAAGGTATGTGAAAGTTACCAGATGCCTTCCTAATTTCCGGTAAGGTTGTACAACAGGGAGCCCAAGCGGTGTGGTCCAACATACTGGTTCGTTCTCCATAGCTATAATCTAAAAAGTGGAAAAAGAAGGAGACAAAAGGAAACATAAAGAACAACTATGAAACAAGGATAAGAAAATGAAGAACACGAGGATAGTTATAGAAGCAATGCAGTGAAGAACTGAAATGAAACAAATATTGGATAGAATACAATAGTACGATCTATGCCAACTGATCCAGTATCATGTTTCATGGCCAGTTCATTTATATATAGCAATATATACTGTTCTCCAAAGGGGTCAGCTATGATGATGATAGTCTGTACACATGAGGGTTTTTTTCTCTACGCTCATTAGTAGTTTATGCCATTCCTCCTGTCCATCATCTTTTCCGTCCCTCCATTTAAAAAAAAAAATTGTTATATTGCACTACCTATGATTTCCAGCCCAGTTTAGCCAAATAGCGCAATCAAGATTGAAAACTGCAGTAAATTGGTTCCTGCAAATCTCATAATTGCATCATAACTACATTACCTTAAACAATTTTTCATTTCATAATTTTCTGGATAACTTTGGCACCTAAGACGTGTAAAATTGAAGTACAAATGTCAAACAAGATGATCTGAAGAAACCTACCCACGCTATGTGGCAAAAACTTAGCTTGTTGCATAATGCAATTTAGATTTGATCTTGAAATGGAACTATCCACATTCCAGGCAGTTTTAGCTTTGCCTATTTATATACTAGTATCTGATCTTAGAGAGGTTCAGGAAAATGATGTTAGTGGATTTGGCAGCTGTACCCATAATTATATGATGTCAGTATCCAAAACAACGGACCATGAAATATTGAGGTGATAAAATCAGCTGAAAAATCATGTACCTCTGAAGAAAAACATTGGGAAACAGACAACTTCGAATCAAGTGGCAATTGTGCTTAAAATAAGATTTTTTACATGAAAAATTCTAAACATTAGAATGGAACATACCTTTGCACAGTCTCCAAGCCAACTCATGATGCTCCGTGCAGCTTCAAACATCTCTCCTAAGGCAGTCAAGGTTGTCTGCTCAAGGGTTTTAAAAACAATTAGCTCAAACCTACCTAGTCGCATGTAGAAAACGTGTGCAGAATAGAACTGATACCTCATAATTCTCATCATTTAAAACACATCTATGTCATATGAAATGCTACAATAGATCAACTTTCTCTTGGTTACAAGGAAACTAGGCAAAAATAAATAAAGCTATATGCTCATACCTTTGCTGCATAACATGCTGCAGAAAACAACTCTGTGTCATCCTCAATAGCACCACGCTCCTTTAACCTCTTCTTGATTTGATCTCGTGCACCTATATAAGTGACACCGTATACTGATGTCATCACTGTTTGCTTGACTAATTTCCTGTCCACCTGAAAATAAAGAACTATGAAATTAGATTGTTACAAAAAAGTAGGCATCATGCCACTCAATGCATTCATAGTTCCAAACATAAACCAATAAATAAGTTTTATTTTTCATAATCAAGCATAAATAGCAAGAGAAACAAGCCATTTTCATAATATTGCTCGTCATGATATCTGGTAAACAGAATAAATACATGAAATACAACCCCTGTTTGATGAGTTTTTTATCAAAACTCTTTGTTCTACATATTCATTTTCAACCACACATTCCCACAATAAATATTCCGCACGTAAACTCAAAACTTTTCCTACTTTTTAACCACACATTCTCTAAAAATTCACTATTCAAGACATTGTTTTTCCCCAAATAATGGCCATCAAACAAGGGCACAATAAAACCTGGCTAATTAACAGTCTTGCACGCATAACATTGGGATCAGATGCAGGGTCTTTTGCAGCATCCCTCTTCATGATGTCAAGAACTCTGCATCAGAAACAGTCAGTAATGAATCCAACTAAATTTGGACAGCAGGACATGAATCAGTAGAAAGACTGATTTTAAAGCATTTACACTGCTTGAGCATTAATGCAACCCATAACGACAGTTGTCTGAGATCCAGAGGCAGATCTCAGGAATTTTTCTCTTCATATTGAAGTAAACTACTTGTTTAATCTTCCAGTTCTACAAGTTATTTACAGAATTGTAACTAGATAAAATCAAGTACATGCCAATCCAATTATTTATTCAATTTATTGTCAACGTCAATTTTCAATTTTATTTGTTATTTAATTTATTTTGGGGTGGGGAGAAAAACAAAGAAAAAGGATATTATAAATCATGATCACAACTTACCTTGAAGCGATTCCTGAGTAAACATCTGCAGGTTTATCTCCCTTGACAAGATTGACAGCAGCTGCTCCCAACTGGAGATATATAATAATGTGTTACATTTGGGTGAAACGGTTTGCATTTTTTCCCCTTAAAATGTATCGATCATTGTCTGAACAAATAAAATAAATGGTGTCCTCGGAGAGTAACTTTTGGAATATGATCAGATAGCTGCAGCTTCTTTCAACTGGGCATATATTATTATTAGTTACATTGATTGCAAACAGTACTGTGGTGGGAACACCAAACTGCGTTTACATTCAGAATAACTTCACAAAAATACCAAAAATCTAATCAAGTTGAGATGAAATATTAGAACCATGGGAGCTCATAATTACTATTGCTTAGTCCTCTCAGCTTCACACTATTCAGAGATGTAGTAACCACCTTGGAATATCGGACTGGGATCAACCTTTACATATATTCTATGAATATAGGTAAGTTCCTGTTCCATAATTACTTAAATATATTTCCTACAATGTAAATGAAAGCCTTCAGACACATAGCAACATTGTTAAATCCTTGTAGTACATTACCTTGTCCCTCCCAAGGGCAGCATAGTGTTGCAAGCCATTACATGAGCCATCCTTCAGAACAAAAATAGCAAATGATACATTCAGGTTAATTTCTTTACAATCTAATTAATAACTAAAAACCTTTGACAAAGAGAATAGAATAATATATACTAAAGAAAGGGTGAGTCACTTTCTAGAACAGATGAAATGTTAAACGTAGGTCTTGGATTATCATTTGTATTTTAATGATTCAGTGAGGTTGAGTGTCTTTGTACACTAAACTGTGTACAACCATGTGTAAATGGCAAGGCCATGCATTAGACAAGTTGACTTATTTAAAGAAAAATGAAAACAGAAAACAGACCTTAAATATTAAAAATTAGTTGAATTATAATTAAATTACTTAAGAGCATATGCAACATGTCCATCCTGTTTCATATTGTCCTACTCCTATCTGATAAGTTCCCCATCCCATCTCATCCTCTCCTTTACCCATGGGGGAAAGAGAGAGAGAGAGAGGGAAAAAAGGGAAGAGAGAAGGATTTAAAACCACGGTTTAGTTACAGACATTTGATAAATTTATTACCTGGTGAACAGGCATATGAGATATAGTAGTCTCTGGAGATGGACTTCTTAATGCTTCAGCTAGGTTCATACATGTTGCTAAGCATTGGAAAGGATCCTCTGCACCTAACCACCAGCGGTTCCCTTCAAGAGGCCTATCTGCAGAAACAAAGATATCTTCGATATGGTTTTCAGCAAATTCCATTCGCCCCTTGTAAGATAATTTGTCCACACCATTGCCATATAAATTTGCTAAATGTATCTTCAACCACAGTAAGCCTGATTTGCCAAGTGGACGTCCTTCTGCAAATTCTAGGATTCCTCGGCAGAGGTCAGATCCAAGATGATTCAAGTATGGGTGCATGGGATATGCACGACCGCGGAAATCTAAATTGTGAGGGTAATAATAGCCATCTTCATCCTTCATTTTTCTTGCAACCTGATCTATCAAGTAAAACAATTAAATGGTGATTTAAGAAAAACATCACAAGTGACATTAGGCCCCTGTTTGACACACATTCTTTCAAAACTCCTTTTCAACCACACATTCTTCAATAAAATAATATTTTTCATCACATCAATAACTTTCCCTTACTTTTTTAACCACATATTTCCCATCACTATTTAAAATACATTTTTCACTCCATAATATCCATCAAACACCCCCTAGAATTGAATGAAAAAGATTCTTACAGCAAGTTTGAGTTCTATATCACATCGCTGTGAATGCCTTTCACTATTTTCCTTTTTTGTAGCTTTAACTTTCCACTTCCATTTCCTGATTTCGGCTTCATCTTCTGTATCCGGCTCCTCAGGCAAAGGAACCTGAATTGGCATGACATTAAGGGAAAAAGTTGAAGACTAAATCATAAGAAGAGAACTGATTGAAGTAGAATTGAGGTTTCAAGAAAAAAAATCCCCTCAATGTCTAAATAAGTAATGGTTTACAAGGAGAAAGATGAGGGAGAAATAGAAGAAAATGAATCTTATCTTTGTGAATGTTACTCACATCTTCACGATCAACCAAGTCAGCAAGTTGACCCCCACTAGCCCAGATTCTGTCAACAACCCCTAGAATTCTTTTATTGACCTTCCATTTGGTATTTCCAAGTGTATTAAGTGCCTAGATATGAGGGAAACATAAGATGCAA
Organism: Fraxinus baroniana; assembly: GCA_903798355.1. Lineage (NCBI taxonomy): Eukaryota > Viridiplantae > Streptophyta > Magnoliopsida > Lamiales > Oleaceae > Fraxinus > Fraxinus baroniana. The sequence continues at coordinate 6,999 of CAIGRO010125633.1, forward strand.
TGTTATTGCAGGAAACAGCAATACATTTCTTTATGTTCCATAGCAGTTGAAAAATAATATGCAAAATGACCTGCCTTGCCATTACCACCCAAATTACAAGGCAAAATCATAACTTGATGAAAATTGAAGCGAAGTCCAAGGATATCTAACCATGAAAACAGGTTCTAACTGCTTTCTTGGAACTCTTTTAACTGCTTCACGTTGTTGTTTTGCTCCATGTGTGCGCATGATGTAAGATGGTAGGAACAAATAAGCACCTCTATCATACCTGCCAACATTACAGTAACTTGTCTAAACTAGGTACAAGATAGTCTAGGAATTCAACATAAATCAAATTATTCAAATTAAAAGATGTTTTCCGTAAAATGCGTCCATGCCGCAGATTTCTTCTTACATATGCAAAAAAATTCCATGGAAAGCAATGAAAGGCTGCAATTCAAATTGGTTTCTAGGTTGCAGCCTGAAGGAAAATTTTAGTTGAGACCTTTTCATCGCTTGTTGTCACTCAGTCATGCCAAAGTCCATCAGCGACCAACTAATCACATGTGGGACATGCCGACACACGATTTTTCAATAAGTTCCGACACGATTCGACATCAACACATTGATTAAAAATATATATATATATAATAAGGAATATTTTGGAGTATTACGAGCGTAGTGATCTTAAGGAATATATATATATATATATTATTTTTTATTTATTTATTTATTTATTTATTTATTTATTTATTATTTAATAGTCTAAAGTAATAAGTTTTTTTTTTTAAATATTTATTGCATTGTATATAAAATGGTAAAAGTTTAATCCACATAAAAATCCACTTTTTAGTAGAATTTTATTTTTCTATAGTACTCAGTTAGGCCTTTTTGGATCAGATTAAAATCTGATTTTAATCTAAGTCAAAGTCAAACAATCAATATCAATCACTTCTTTCATGGATCCACGTCTTTTCAACCACACATTCAAAAACTTCTATCACAACCCACTTAAAATCTAATTTTAATCTACATCAAACACCCTCTTAATATAATATTCTGGCACACAGTACAGATGGCAGTCCGCATGTTCCTGACATGAGGACCGTTTCAATTGAAAATCCCATTTCTGTCCTCAAAGGGTTAACTGAAATTACAAATATACACTATCACTGGGTAGGTTTTTGTTAGAGGGTAAAACTAGGATATAAAAAAGAAAAGAGAAAAAAAAAACACACTATCAAATAGATTGTAGGAAAAGTCAATTAAACAATTACAATCCCTGACTATGTTTCATTTAGTGTTTCAGGGCCCACAACATTTGAATTGAAAAGTAGATTTTTTTGGAAATAATGGGGATCCAAACATGGCTCTTCATTTTTCCAACAAAAAAATAGGGTTTACTGTCTTCATTTCTTCTTCCTGAGCGCCGCTGATCTTTCTTACTGTCTTCAAAGACTTCTTCTTCAGCTGCCAACTGAAATCGCAGCCTGAACAGTTCTTCCTCAGCCACCGACTAAAATCGCAGCCTGATACGTGTTTGATATGTGTCGAACACCGATACGTTGATGCTTCCCAACACATCACCCAAAACATTCCATCAGCCACCAATCCACCATCACCATAATGTCACTGCCACAATCACCACTGTGGCACGATCTATTCCTACAAACCCTAAAACTTCCCCACAATCACCCGCAAACCTAACATTGGCTCCTTGCTTGGATATACTTGTTTGGATTAGGAGTAGTGGAAGTTGAGTGGTTTGGCAGATGGTGATGGAGAGGAAGGGAACTGAATGGTGGTGAAAGTTGTGGCAGAGACAGGTTGTGCTGTAAGTAGGTTGAAAGGGTTGCGGGTTGTAGTGCAGAAGGCTGAGAAAGGTGGCAAGTGATTGTGCAGAAGATCAGCAATGGTGGTGTTGGTGGAGATGGAAAGAGGTGGGTGATAAAGGAATTCAGGAAAGTGTTCGCGGGGAAGAATTGGGTGAAGGTGACAGCCGATTGGCAGAAATTATGGTCAATGTAGTCATTTTATCTCATCCCCATTCCTGGATACAAAATCCTTGGCTCCTTTTAAAATTGTATAACCAGCCAGACAGCTGATCCTCGATCCTTGTAAAAAAGGGTCTTGCCAAACATGTGATGGCAGGCGACTAAAGCACCATCCCACGAGTCAAACAAGGGCTCAGGATACAAATTATCCATGATCTTAACTGATGCAAGTAGCATTCCAAGAAGATTTTGGAATTTATAATAATTACAACCCGAAGGGAAGATCCAAATTCAAAATCCATTAGCCACAGTTTGAGTCTTGAACTTGCCTAGGATATCTCATCCCTAAGTTCATCTGCCCTTTTAACATTTATTTATACAATGAGGTAGTCTTTAACTATAAATTTATTCTTAGGCTGCTGCAGCACTTTCTTACTTCGTGTGATTTCACATGTATGCAGCAGGCTGTTTCACAGTTCTAAAAAGCCACCAAAACATTATCATCTATACAAGTCTAAAAGTATAAATTTATCATCTATATCAGCTGCTAAAAGTATAATGGTAGTATTAGCCCAGGTAATTCAAACACCTTTCTGATTCTGCAATAGTACAATATCTGATTTAGCCTAGATACTTCACTGACAGACACCATATAATCATCACATCCCGTCCTTTTTTTTTTACTTTAATCCACCCAATCAACAAGGAGCCTAGCCACAAACATAAGCAACTAATCTTCATCAAGAATTGTTAAAAGTATCATAGTACTGAAATTAAAAAACCCAGATCATCAAGATGGTCGTTCCTGTCCAAAAAAAAATGGCACAGTTCACAGATTCTTATTTTATTTCCTTTTAACATATTAGAGAGAGTGAAATTATTTTTGGTATCATTTCCACATCAAGTATTACAGGATCAGGACCGGTACTAAGAATGTGGATTAAAGCTGGAATTTATGCAACATGGAAAGTATATTCTAGGTCTAGAAATCAAATCAATTAGAATTTCCATATTTGAGTTTTATTGCATTTTCAAGACAATTGATTTTGTTAGTTTTCCTTCTAGTTCTATTTTAAACTCTATATAAAGAGGCCCTTTTATTGTAATAGACACACCATTATTATTGAATAAAATCACAATCTCCCACTTAATTCTCTCTCATTTTCTTCTTCCATTCTCTTCTTTCTTAATTGTTATTGTTCCTTGCATTCGTCGTCAATTTGGTATCAAAGCAAAGGCGTTTTCCCTTTCGCCGAATTTTGATTCACCACATGAAATGTTTCGCAACAACCACCAACAAATTTCTTTTAGTCATTACCCAACCCACACCAACACCAAACACAAAAACAAAGGGGAGAAACTCAAAGGTACAAATCAGTGGAAGTAGTTTAGTTTCTGTCTTTTTCATTTAATATTAGGGAAAAAAAAGCCGGAACTGTTCATCATAATCAGGATTTGAATTCGATTTTTAGTTATTTTCTTTCTACTAAAAAATAAATAAGAGAATTCAGGAATGACTGTTGCAAAATAACATTGTACATGTTGCTATTCCAAATACACATACCCAACAATGAACAATTCTCACAACCCACATATACCATCCCACGCCCAAAAAATCACACTTATCTCATTACCTATTAACAATTACCTCCACATACTAATCTCACTACTAACAACCATAGCCTATCCAACCAAGCATGCCTAACTCCCACACCTAACTTGTTCCGTCGTCGGCCACCATATTCAATGCGAAAACTATCCTTCCACCACCTTCCTCACCCAGCACCTCAGGCCCGACCCACTCTAGAAGTCGTTATCACCAAACTCCTTCCCCACTGTTGCCTACTCTTCACATCACGCAACTAATTTCCAAGTTGCGATATTACCTTGCCAATTCCAGTAGCTCCGCCTATACCTTTGTCATGACCAATCCGCTATACTCGCTGTACTAAAACAACAATATCAATGATTTACACTAAAGACCTAACATGCAAAACTTACTGTTCTATACTCGCCGTACTAAAACAACAATATCAGTTATTTACACTAAAGATCTAACATGCAAAACTTACTGTTCTATTTTTCCCAACATATAACAACAAAGAGGACAAGCCCATCTGTGCCCATAGCCGATTCAGTTCTATGCCGCCTCCAGGCTCTTCACCTTCTCTATGCAGATTGACCATTGCTCGTTGCTGTTCAATTCACCACCATGCACTAGTTCAGTGCATCGCCATAGCCACCAGTCACCTCGACATCAACCTCCATCCACCACTGACACTGCTGGCTATATGCCTCTGTCTGCATTGCTGCCAACCGCCATTTCTTCCTATTAGTTCATTGTTGGTAAGGATTAAATTGCTTTTGAAAACTTTCTTTTGCTTTTTAAGTAAACCTTGTTTTAATTCCCAAACAAAAAACTAGATTTAAAAAATAAATAAACTATAAGAACAATAAATAAAAAAATAACAAAAAAAGTAAAACATCTTCTTAACCATAGACGAAACTTCTCGACCATATAGACCCCATTTTCACAAGTTATTGTACCATTCCGACCTTGTAGAACTCGAGGATGTCACAGTCACCAAGTTTTTTATTGGCTTAGGAGTTGACCTCAAACATCAAGTCCTTGTGCTCAGCCCCGACTCCTTAGAAGACGCTTTCCACAAGGATCTCGAACATGAGCAACACTCTTGATCTTCTTATGCATGGCATGGTCCTTCTTACTTTCCTGAGCTTCGTCAATCCCGTCCCCTTCCGACCACCGCTCTGACTAATGGCTCTATGGGATGACCCATAAGATTGTTGGGTCTTCCTCTACTACCATTCCTAAGAATTTTGTAAGAATATATTTCTTCCTTGAAGTTAAATTTGGTATTACAGATCAAGTAGCTCACTTCAAACAAATCAGAAGGCACACAAGGGCTCAAACATTGGTATGCCTTTCCCAGTCTCATTAAGGTTTTACCATTCATCCCCTTCTAATTCCATTATTTACCATGAAAAACAAAGAGAAAGAAACCAAGGTGCAAACTTCCTCAAGCCATAACTCTATCTGTTTATCTCATCTAACCTGTCTCAATGATTTAGTAGAGAACCTCAAAGTGGCACTCTCATTGTCAAAGCCTCAATAGCCTTTCTTGGGGAATTACACGACACTGGAAATGTCTTTCGAAATGACAATAAGAGCAACTGAAAAGGACAACACTCTTTTGTATAATAAAAAATGAGAAAATATCTCGCGAGATGAATCCGGAGTACCATACCCGGTCCAGTTTAGAGGGGGGACCAACATTGGCATATATGGAATTACCATGTGCCTGGCCTGTGTGAATGGAAGAAAAAAGAATTATCTCACACAAACACCAAACCAGAGAAGAAGCAAACAAACAAACAATCCATTGATGACAAACAAAAATAGTAAGCGAAGTTCAACAAATAGGATCTGGAGCTGTACTTACAGTTCTTTCCAGCCCTTTGCGAACTAGAGGGTCACACTCAATCACTCCATATCTCCTGCTGCCTCTCCTGTAATACATAAATCACAAGAAAACATATCAGTTTAAAATGTAGACATTTGTAAGACGAAGTGGACATGAGAAGAAGGTTCAGATAGGAGCAGTTGTGGTTGTACTCACTGTGTTTCCACAGTTTTAAGTGAGTGCACAAATGCAGGTCGAATATCAGGTGGTCCATCTTCTAACTGATCAACTGGAGGTTGTATATGGGCTGTTTCCATTAATATCTGAATCAAACGGCAGCCAACCTGGAAAATACACTATGTTAGTGTAACTCCCATGCTATTTCCAACATTCGATTTGGAAATCACCAAAATAATGTTGGTGGGGGTGTTAGCCCAAAAGGAAGAGAGAAGAGTATGCCAGCTTCACAAACTACAAACCTTTACTTGAGCATCCTGGCCCCAGGGCTTTAGATCATCTTGTTGTTTCACTATTTTCTTAACTTGGTGTAGTTTTTGTTTCTTCATCAAAATATTGACCTTCTTTCTCAGTCTCTCCTGTTCCTTCACTGCAGGATCAGGTTCTTCTTCAGAACTTTTACTTAGTACATTCTTCCTCTTGGTCTTCTCCAAAAATCTGTGTATTCTGGCCTGAGTAAGAGAGATAGTACTAGGTATTGAACGCTCATCCACAAATAAGCAGTCAGAATAGGAGAAGAAGAGAAAATTTAATTGCAGAAATTAGAACTTCCATAGTCATAATGCCTCTTACGCAAAAAACAAAAAGCTTAGAATTTATTTCTTCCAGGTACATCATCATTATAACATATGACTCAATCTAAACATTTCATGATGTTTAACTAAATAGAAAGTGAACTGAGCATTTTCTAGCCCAAAATGGACTTCACTTGGAAATATCCAGCTAATCTCATAACAGCATCTCCAATACTAAATAACATGAAAAAGTGTTCTAACTCCCATTTGAAAATTCACCATGTATAAACAATTACTCTCTGAGGGAAATAACATCTCAAAATCTCATCCCTCAATTCCCTCAATTCCCTCAACAACCCATAGAATATGAGATTACATCTTTATAACTTCAAGTCAGAGGGCGAGTTTGGCTTCAACCTCAAAGCAGTGCAATATATTCCATTCAAGTTTATAAACCACTATCCAGAGATATTCTCTGATGGAAAAATATAGATGTGGAAAATGGCTTCTAACCTGCAAAGGTAACAATGGTTGCACTAACTCATCTAAACCTAAAAGCTTAAGCTAAGAGCGGGCAGATTTATTTTGTTAACATTTGCCATCAACATGTCCCTTCCATGTAGGCTGAATTAATTTTTTCATCAAATTTATGACATCTGCACGATTTTCATTAATGAGTGGAGGGAGAATTTGAACTCAAAACCTTTGGCAACTGTAATACTATATTAAATGAAGATTTCCCAACAAGGCGGCCATATCAATTCCTCACTTGGATAAGCACAATCAAAATGATGGTTTTTGACCTCTAGAGCTCATTGACTTGCTTCCGAGAAGGATTTTGATCAATCATTTCTCACCAAGGTGGTGAAATGAGGAAAGATACTAAGTTTTCTTTTCTGCTCAAACTCATAGTGGAAGCCAGAAAAGAAGATCCTCAATTATGCAGCACTGATTTTACGGTGGATAAAATAACATTTCCCTTTTCTAACTAAAGCAAGATTTTAACCCTTATGAGGAAATAGAGTAATTTTAAAGAAGAGTGAATTAGCCTAACATATGTTTTAATTTTCTGTTTGGACAGATATCCATACTTATTATCCCAAGAAAACCACTTCCAACTATAAGTCTAATCATCATTTTAATGTAAGTCCTCATCCATCAATGCTCAACTTCATTAACGTAACAAATAAGGCAAACTTTAAGGTGACTAGAAGTCAAATTGTGATAGCAAATTGAAATGAACACTGGAGAAGCCAACCTCTTGCTCAATGGCTTCACCAATATGACATGCAGCTTGCACTACCCTTGCACTGCCATTGCCTCCGCCAGTCATTAACAGCCCCATCAACTTATGCATGGTAATAACCGCCATCATACCTGCAGGCAAGAGATCAAATTGTGGAGCGTAACCCTTCCGGTGTTTCCCTTCCTTACACAACTCCTGTTCAGCAGCAATGGCATCTCTCAGCGGCTCAAACCACCCCAAGAACAATGACTTCACGTAAGGCAAATTGGGAGCCAATTTTTGCTCACACATGTCAACTAAAAGCTCTTGATATTCTTTTGCAGCCTCTGCCCATGCCTCAGTCTCCAACTTTATTTGACTCCTCCTCAGCATATTGTACTTCGCTACACCCATTCCTCCCACCATTTTAGGCTGCTTTTGCTGGCCTTTCTCCTGAATCTCTTTATTCAATTCCTCTACCAATTCTTGAATTTCATCAACATCTTCTTCAGAAATTAACGCGATAGCCTCAGCTGCTGTTCCATAATCCCTGGAACTCCAAGGAAATCCAAAAGGGCCACTTGAAATTGCAAATTTGTGACAGCGCATTTTCCGAATTTCCCGAAAAGAATAATCTCGAAAAAAACCCAATTCTTGGTTTTGAGTGTTTACATAGTCTTTCAAGTCAGTTGGTGCGGACCTTTCAACAAAAATTGAATCTTGTTCGGATCTTAAGGAGCAAAAAATAGGCAAACAAGAATGGGATTCAGAAAAAAATTTGAACTTTCTTAAACGTGATTGTTTGGATAAATCTCTCCACATAATTCAGTACATTTATTTGTTAATTAACAATAAAATAACAGTGATTTATCACAGACTCAAAGAGGCTATACAAAATTTAACAGTATAGAGAAGGAAAGGGATTATTGAGCTAAAAATTAAATGAGGAAGCAAATGTGAGAAAAACCGTAGGGTAGCAAGAACCAGAGGGAACGGCCGCCTTAAACCCTGATGAAAAGACAAAAGTTGAAAACCTCTTCAGTATGCTCATTTTGCGAAGAAGAGAAAAATAATCAAAATAAAAAATAAATGTGGAAATTACACTATCTTAGTATCGTGGTTTTTAAATAATAACTAGTTTTACATCCATGCAATGCACGGGTTGTAGTATTTTTAAAGTAATATTAGCGTTTTGAATATTAAATTTAGATGAAAAATTGTATTATACAATTTCATTACGTACATTTGTATAAAAGAAATAATGTTTCATAAAAAATCATCGTTTTCACTGTTTTAGAAGTAGACAAATACTTACACATCAAATCAGGTTTTTGGTCAAACTTCACTAAAGGTCAAATAACTAAAACACATATGCACGCAC